>JAVJAQ010004269.1:276472-287374 GCA_032362365.1 Zygogramma bicolorata | reverse complement strand
GCAAGAGCCAGTTGAAGTTCGTCTGTTCTGATATTTTAACTGGAACATGACGAGATGAAACTTTATGTAGAGATCACCTACCATGACTGATATTATTTGCACTAGACGCTCGTCTCCTGTACAAGGTGGGTATCTTCAGAAGAAGAAGTAGAAATAATATCAGTTTGGTGTTTGAGTAATTATTCTCTACAGGAATTCTCAACCTTTGAGACCAAGAGTTCCGATGTTATCGTTCATTGATGGTGAGATGATTTGAAGCTCATAGACTCAAATTAACTCAAAAAATTCCATTGGAGCATTGAAGTTATCGAAACATGTTTTATATGAAGGATATGGGTGTGGATTATAATTTTTTTTATTATTCGATCATGGCCTCGCCTAGTGAGGAAAATAAAAAGTTGATATTTGCAGGATGTGAAGATCAACAAGGTCTCACCTTCTAAAGTGTGGTTCCTTGCTCAAGCAAGGAGAGGGAGTGGATATTTATCCAAGTGTCTCATTGGTCTCCTGAGGAACCACAACGATTAACGTTGCTCTCAATTTCTTTCATTTTTTTTTAATATATATATTATATATTAATCCGTGTGCACAATGTTGAATATTCAACTTTTCGACTCTCATGCTGGAGTCATTATCAAGAAAAGACAAACACATCTTTATCAATAACGCAATCTATCCGATTACCCCCCACGAGAGGACTTGACCTCTTGAGTGGGAAAGTGGGCAAATTACTGAAAACTCTCACTGAAACCTTTATACCTGCAGGCAGGAGAGTCCCTAATTCAGAAGTACTTCTCTTTCCTTTTCGTGAATGAATAATTGTCCTCGCATGATATACACATGCCTATCTACTATACAGTACAGTTTTTATTTCACTTCTTTCATAGAAGTTGTAAATATTGTATTTAGATTCGGAAAAGAGAAATGCCAGGAACTAATTCATCAGCCTGCATTTTTATTATTTATAGTCTTCTGTGATAATTTAATTTTGTTGTATAGTTAGGGGTTAACAACTCTATATACATAGTGATTGGTTAATACAAGAATGTCGTTGCCTATCCAAACTAGTTTCTGTGATCTGAGCTTGAAGCAACCTAAATTAGAAGATCGTGAATACATGACCAATGAGGAAATCACAACTGATAGAGAATCTTCCTATAGTCTGCTACTCCCTTTGGATGATTTTTATTGCGACGACGAAGGGAAAAAGTACTCGTATCAATTTTATCATTTGTTTTTCAAGTCAAATTCAATAATTGCACGTGGAATGTGTCGTCAATATCTCTCTGTTCGAGTAATAAACGTGTCAGAATTATGTTGAGACATATCTACATCAGCAGTCACAACCATCAGGCAAGCTATCTATCAAACCAACTTTCATTATTTCCTAGTCAAACGTATTTTCATTGAACCATAACTCCCGATGTAATACTAAAAAAACAATTTTTACGGGATCTAAATTGGTGGTCATCATGTTTTGATGGCTACATGATTGATGTACCGAAAATATCGCTCATATCGTTATAATCCCACATCGTGAAATTCTGAATGGAAATTTCCAACACCGAGGGCTGTCACGTTTGTGCAAGTGCAATTTGAAGTTCGTCTGTTCTGATATTTTTTACTCGAACATGATGAGATGAAACTCTTTGTAGAGATCACCTACCATGACACCAAACTGATATTATTTGCACTCGAAGCTTGTCTCTCGAACAAGGATAGCATCTTCAGGAGAAGAAGTAGAAATATCAGTTTGTTGTAAGGGTGATTGATCTCTACAGGAATTTTCAACCTTCGACACCAAAAGTTCCGATCTTATCGTTCATTGAACATTGAACAAAATTCCATTGGAGCCTTGAAGTTATCGAAACATGATTTTTATGAAGAAAATTGAAATTTGACTTCGAACGATCTGAAGATCAACGAGGTCTTATACCTTCCAAAGTGTGGTTTCTAGCTCAAGCAAGAAAAGAGAGTGGACATGTGTGTCATTGGTCTTCTGGGGAACCACAACGTTCAACGTTGCTTTCAAATTATGCAGGGTGCCTTCTACCACTTTTACACCTTGAATGGTCATGTCTTGGAGTCCGTTAATCAAATAAATGGAGTGGTTCTTGATCCCACCTTGAGCTTCAATCAACATATACCTACGACTATTCATAAAGCCATGAAAATGCTAGGGTTCATCAAGGGGCTAACCCACGACTTCACTGATCCTATCGCTATTAAAGCCCTTTATTATTCACTGGTCCGTCCACACCTGGAGTATTGTTCTTCTGTCTGGTCTCCTCATTGCCTAACTTATAGTAGGAATATCGAAAATGTCCAAAGTAACTTTCTCAGATACATAGCATATAAATCGGGTGTTCGTTGTATGTGTTGCTAGAGCAATCACTGAGTATGTCCTCCCTGGAAACTAGGAGGAAACATAGAGACCTGGCACTACTCACTCCACATGTTCAAAATCGCTCAACTCGACAGCAATAAACATTTCATTTGCCATTTTATCATTTGAACTACACATTCCACAAATATATATATATATATATATATATATATATATATATTTATACATACATATATATATATATATATATATATATATATATATATATATATATATATATATATATGTATATATATGTTAGCATGAAGATTCTCACGGACAAAGTTGTTTTTTCGAATTTCATTCCGTGTTCTGTGGTTTTGATCCTCTGAAGGATAATTGTCACAACGTTTCGGCAAAGTCTCATTTGCCATCTTCTAGGTGATCTCTAGAGTTTCGACCTTCGAACTCGACTAATTATTTCGAGTTCTGCTTCTCAATATATAGGGGTGTTCATTGATGGTATCTTTGATCTGGGCCCCTCCTACTTTCTTCGTTAGCCCGACTGCATTTGTCATCGTGTCTGGGTAATTACGTGGTAAGGTCCGACATTGTTCCTCTGGTGTGATCGGCTTGTTTTTGTTTAGTGATAGGATGGATTTCCATCTTTTTGGTAATCTTTGGGCGTCGTCTCTCTTGTTCATACTACTCGGTCGTTTCTCAATTTCGATAGCCTCTCTGATTGTTCGAGATTAGGAGTTTTCATCGCTCGCTAATGTTTTTGTGTTTTCGGAATTGATGTTATGTCCTGTCTCCAATACTTGTTGGAAGATGGAAGATGTGGTGACTTTTCCTTTCACTGATAGCTCATGTTCATCCTTGCGTCAGTTGATCCATCTGTTGGTCTGGCCGATGTAAGACTTGTTGCAATCTCGACATGGTACTTCGTAAACTCTCTGGGATTCCATTGGTATCTGCTCCTTTGGATTACGGAGTATCAATCTTATTGTACGTTCTGGTACATACGAAATAGCTATGTCGTGTTTGCGGAGAATTCTGCTGATTTTATCTGTGGTTCCTTTCATGTATGGTAGTTTGGTTGTTATGACCGGTGTTTCTGGGTTTTTCTGCTGTTTCGGT
Organism: Zygogramma bicolorata; assembly: GCA_032362365.1. Classification (NCBI taxonomy): domain Eukaryota; kingdom Metazoa; phylum Arthropoda; class Insecta; order Coleoptera; family Chrysomelidae; genus Zygogramma; species Zygogramma bicolorata. Next base: position 283,908 of record JAVJAQ010004269.1, on the reverse strand, counting down.
TTGTTCTTGGAAGCCGTTTTTATAATTCTCATTAGTAGTCGTTCATTAATTTTGTTTTAGAACAATATATATTACAATAATGAATAAAAAGCCAAAAGTCGATTCCTCCAACTTCATCAACTCCACAAAAATACCCATATATTATGGAAGATGTACCAAGACGCATCTCATAAATTACTCTAGGGTGATTTGAAAGTTACAAATCCTCTGCTGATCAATCAATTACCTTTTGAGTGAGTAGTGAAGTAGACGCTGCATTAATCATAAATAGTGTTCAAAACTAATGGTTGATAGCAGATTACTAACTAATAACTCAATGATGACTTTTTCTTTGAATTTGTCTTGATGAAAATGAAATGAGCGTCAACGTGTTCTGGAACTTCGATTCGTTGAAGCGCTAGAAATACCATCAGAAGTTTATCTGAATTATTTATTTTGTGGTTTAGAATTCAATCATCCATCCTTCGACCCCCAGTTGAATAAACACCGCAGTTGGGAAGATACTTCGAATGCCGTCAGAAAATTGATAAAAAATTGAATTTACACAGACTGTTTGTTTGTTATTTGCGATCTTTCAATCTTGGAGCCAACTGCTTCGGGTTTGAATTTCAGTAGGGATTAATCACCCTAACACCTAATTGATTTTATTTGCAATCGACGCGCATTTCGTCAACGAAGTGAGCATCCTCATGAAAAAAAAGTAAAGAAGTAGGATTAGTTATTTATATATTTCACAATCTGAGTGCACAACCTGCAAATGTTTTTCTCTGTCCGATAAACTTCGTCTGTAACTACTAATTATTTTTATGGTATTTTAACAATAAAACAAAAAGGAGGCTGAAAGGGATGGGCCCTTTGTCACGATTCATACTATTTCCACTGCTATATCAGACTTCAGAATGGAATAGAAATAACCGAATGTGTGAATGGTACTATCTCCACAAATACCTGAATAGCATTATGGAAGAAACTATTGAGGATTAGTGTGGATGACAAATTGAACTGGAGGTATCACATAGAGAAAATTGTCTCGCAAATTACCAGCCATATTTTCCTTCTACGAAAATTGAGATCAATAATGAAATCACATACTCCACTTTCCAGATTTTTCCTCTACTCTTGGAATACCCATGGTATTGTTATGTGGCGATACGCAACCACTGCAGACAAAATGCTTATATTGCAAAAAATTCAGCTAATAATTGCAAACCCAAATTACACAGCACATTGCAGAGTGTTGTTAATGAAATATGGGATTCGACCCCATCCATATCTCTTTATCCACTATTCATTGATTGGTATTCATAAGCACAAACATGATTTTGTACTCACATATTTAAGTAGTCAAAATTGAGTAAAACGAGGAGTTGTCGGGGTAGATAGAAGTCTACCCTTTTACACTCGAATATTTTCCTTTATTGATACTCAGTTCTTGAGATTGTGGTAGATTAGAAACCCGGAAAACTACAAAGAAAATATTTATCCACCGCAAAATGATGACCTCAAAATAGTACTTATATGGTACTTTATTCGATGACGAAAAATCTGCAGGTTTAGTGAAATAAATAATAAGTAAATAAATAATAATAAATTATTCTTAGCACTCTCCTATCCAAATGGGAAACTTGATCTGTCTCTTGCCCTCTCAACGTTCTGCCTCTTGAGTTCAAAAATCCTCGAAAGCTTCATTGATAATTATTTGAAGAAGTTTGGCGGACGTTCTTGTCGAATGATTTTGGTTTGAAGAAGGTGTCTGACGAGTATTTCTCAGAGGTGTATTGAGTCGAACTCAATGAGCAGAATATACATCAATCACTGAGTTGATTTGTCCGAACTCAGTATTATTGTTAGCGAGTATTTTCAAAACAGTAATGAACTGAGTTTATCACGTAATCTAACCTAGGAGCATTCGATTAAATACACCAGACTACCTTCCACGTATAATTGTCCAGAGTTCCATACAAATGTACTCGAATCCGCAGGCAATTCATCCTAATGCACTGCTGATCCCCTTGAGATAGCAGCAACTCACAATTCAATAGTTGCTTTTGAAGTAACTGAATTACCTTCGTAGGTGAGCCTTTACCCATTACTGGATCTTCCTAACAAGCTCATAAATGGAAATTGCGTTCAAGATATCCTTGCAACCATTAAACGACTTTCCATTTATTCGCAGATAATACAACTCTAGAGTCGTTGTATCACATTCATTTCCCAGTAATTCTCCGCATCTCTTTTCAGGCCAAAAGCACTACATATCAGTATGGATGATACTTTGAAGTAACGTCAATGGAGAATTGCTGGGTATGTATTCAATTAAAATGGTTGCAGGAGGAAATAGAAACTCTAAAATTGCTATCCTTACTAGTTATTAGTCTTCCGCATAAATTATAATCAATTTTCATGTAGTTCAATCTTTGTCTATGATACTAATGAAATGATAATATATAAGTTCCTGCTTCTGGTTGTCGATAGTAAGCCCCATAAATCCCACCATCATTAGCCTCGCTATGAATGGATAATGCATATATACAGACGAGATAGTTCAGCTGCCGCCTATGCACTAACGTCTTTTTCATCTGACAGAATATATCTATTCTGGCATTCAATTTGATTTTATATTCGCTTATGTGAGAGAACTGTGGCAGATTAATAATCAGAAAGATAAAAAATTTAGTGATTGATAATGGCTTAATGCAATTTCTTCCCACTTCGCATTATGAACAAGTAGGTTTATTGTCACGAATTGAATTCATTCATTTGGTGGAAGAATTCAAACAATATGATGATTCACGATTGTCGCGTACGAGGAAAAGGAAAAGAAAGTTCCCGAATTGATTTGTAGATAACGGAACAGTTTTGACGATGTGAACATTTCAAAGTCGATTTTATCCGAATGACAAAATTATTATTCAATGTTTGAGTATTTCATAATCGAATATCTTGAGCTCCCTAGTAGTCACAATTTTAGAAAAGCAAGTTAGGATTATAATTGGTCTTCATATTATTAAATTTATATCTTCACGATGCCCCTCCAAGAAGTAACATCCTATTTGTAAGGCTCAATGAAATGAAAGACAAACATTTGAATTTTAATATCTTGTTCATATCTTTCACATTATTATTATTATTCTACTAGCCATTTCAAGTTTGATGAAATTTTGAAAGAATAACCGAATACTCAATAGGGTGAAGGGAAAAACTCACTTATTGTGACGAAATTAAACCTTTGCATATGAATAAATGTGCTGATTTTCTTCTTCTCAGATCCTTTAGTTAATAGTAAGAATCAATCACGCTGAGATATTTGGAAAATTGGCATATATAATGTTTGGCGGTTATTTTATGATACTTCAACTTGACTTCTGTAGTACCAACGCTTGATTCGTCAAAATCGATATAGATTTTTTTAGGAATTTTTTTTAGAAAGTGAATACAAAATTGCGTTTCCCGGAAGAGATGCAGAAAAAAAATTAGAACCTCTCATAACTCTCAAGTTTTTCAACGATGTCCATCTCGATTCCAGTTCCTAATTCTAATGTTTCTTCAATAATTTGTTAGGTGGTTCAACAAATTCACCATTCGTCAATATACCCGATAATATGTTTTTGTTACTAGAAAAAATATCAGTTAGTACTCCTGGTCTGGAAACTTTTGATTCATTCCAGTTCCATCAACTCCCACTTTCAAGCTATTCCTCGTGTTTTTTTTATATTGAGTTACTTTTTGATGTACTTTACAATTTTCACCATTTCCAGATGAATAGGGCACATATTATTTGTCCTTCATCAGTCCACAATGAAGTTAATTCCGGCTGTATTGATTTTCTACCTCATGCAAATCACGAACTATAGTGAGTACTTGTAATTATACATGCAATAGAAGCTAATACTTCAGTAATTTCACGTTTCAAAGTGGAGTTCAAGAAGCTGTTGTATGGCGAAACACTTGAAGTTGTTTCGTAAAACACTAAAAGTGCGTGTATTTGAATCTGAGCATAAGCAGAATAAATGTGAACTTTGGGCTAGACTCCTTCGATATAATAGTGTCATGTGAACATTTTATTCTGATTTCTATAATACTAGAAATGAAGATTCATTGAGCATACCCTACCATAGGCCTAAGATAACTCAACTATTTATTCAATCCACAACCTTGAAACTATACAACAAACTACTCTCTGAACTAAAAACTGCTTCTGTTGAGTTTCGCCAGAACAATCTAGAACAGTTTATTGTATAATGCATTCCATAGTATAGGAGCAACCATAGATGAAAAATGAATTATAAAGATTACATTTTTTTCAATTCAATCCAAAATATGCTTCATTGTCGTAAGTACATACACACTTGTTGACAAAGCTTGTAAGTATGAATACAAACCATTAACGCAAATAAGGTGCTTACTTTTCGTTGGCCCACTCTGTATAGAATAAAGATACCGAAGCTTCTGAAACGCTTCGATTGCGTAAAACCAAGAGGCTTACAAATGCTGCAATACTGGATACGAGTATTATGCGTTACAAAATTTATAGCATATATGAACGCAGTGAGTATTTGGTTTTTGAAAACAGGATAATCTAGAATCTTCGAAATTGGCCCCTGTTGAGAAAACTACATGTGGAAGAACTATTCCATGGATGAATTCCCATATTTCAATGGATGATATACACGTAGTTAGGTATTTTTTTGTTCTCACTCATTTCATGATAAATAAATCACTTTTTTCTACAAACGTCAGTAAAAGTATAATTTTTGACGCATGCTGTCAGTGTCTGAAATACAATTTTATGACACTGGTGTTGAAAGTAAATCATTTTCAGCACTAGTGCAAAAAGTGATTTATTTGTAGAGGAAATATAAAAACATAATTCAAGATGAAGTGTTTACTCAATTAAACGTACAATAAGTGAAACTACAATTTTGATGAGAAACTCCACGGCCGCTTCAAAAAAGCCACAAGCTTCATTTCATGATTATTTATGTTCATCATCGACTTCAACATGAAGTATTTCGACCAAAGCGTTGACGATTTCCATATTTTTGGCTTTTCTTCAAAGTATGCAAGAAGCACTTTTTCACTGGCCTTCTTGCTACTGATATTTTTCTGATCACACCATTTCAAGAGACGATCGTATGAAAACTCGTACTGTCGCTTTGACTAACTAGGCAATAATTCAAAAGCAGTTTTATTGGCAGCTTCTTCAATTTCCGGCTGTGCAAATTCATTTTCTGGATCAGTTTCCATCGAGGAACGAAGAAACGAGAAATAATAATTCGTGATTTATTACCGTTAGTTGTTAATAAAGACAAATCAACAAATTTTGTTTTTGATTACTTTGGCAACTTTTTTCATGAAAAGATTAGATAAAATTGGATTCAAAACTGATAATCTCGAGGCTATTATTTTATCAATCAATTAATGTAAAATAGGTATGCATTAATTTGGACTTTTAATGGTGTTTGTAGAAGAAATAGTGTATGATATACCTGCTAAAAGTGATTTTATTTTGTTTGAAGGGATGGAACACTCCGCCTTCGGCGTCGTATCCCAAACTTTTCTTCTCACAAAATAAAATACCACTTTTAGCACTTATATCGTAAATAACTATTATTATGTGATATTTCATGATTATATGACAATCTGGCTATAGCGTACTTCAAAATTAGACCACGCTCCTGATGATATGCAACAGTTTTAAAATTGTAGGGAAGTTTATGTATGGAACGTAGTGAAATAAATGCATATGAATAGTTCAGGACCCATCCCTCCTGGCCTAACAACTCGGGAGCCGATTCAGTTCCATCACATCCATTTCCCAGCCATTCCACGTGTCTCTGTTATATTAAGTGACTTTCTGGTGCACTATACAATTTTGATTTGACTCGAAAACCATTTCCGGATGAATATCCCACATTCGTTCTTTATTGCTCTGCACGAGTGAATTCCGGCCGTATTGATTTTTTACCTCATGCAACTTACATGGGTATGACGGTGAGCTCGTTTACCGGGCGATTCTTCGAAATTAGATTCCGAGGAGAGCGAACGAAACGGAGGAACATCACTCCACCGGTTCTCATATCCCGCATTTTTGCGTGCTGGTAGGAGTGGTTTTTGTAAAATTCCTCGTGAGGCATTGGGATATTAGTTCAGAAAATGAAGCTGAAAAAATAGTAAAACCTCGCAATTTTTTCGTCCAGCACCGATTTGTACAAAAAGTTGGGATAAGGCTCATTACACCCCTAGTTCATTTTCTATATAGTGCCGTTGTACGCTTTTTGTTTTTTAGGGCTGAAAAATACCCCTAATTGTCAAAAATTATAAAATAACATTAAAAACCTGAATATGGGTAAAAATAGTTAAATAATGATTGTTTCATGCTTTAGGATACAATTTCATAATCTTTCAACCTACCCTTGTTATAAACTACCCTTGATAACATTGAAATTTTTATAATATGTCTTCGAACTTTAGAATACATTGGCGAGAAATCAATGAAATATACCTATACTCACACACGCGAGCAGATTTTTCTTCTTCTTTGTCTTCCAATATGAATGGAAACGCTCCGAAGCGGGTCAATTTTCATGCTAGAAAGACATTTTTCCATTTGTTTGAAAGCACTAATTGAATACTTCAAAAGAGATTCCATTAGCTTCCTTCGAAAAATGCAAATTTATCTCGTTATTTCGCTTTAAATCTTCCAATTTATACATTTGACGAAAAAACTAAGCATTAATTTGCTGTATCTCAGTTCGTATGTGTCGTAGGGAAATTATAGAGGGAGCATTGTTCTTGTTTTTTTTCGAAAGCTACAATTTGCCTCTCCACACTTTTTTTGATAAATTGCATAGTTTTAGAGTTATTTGCGAAAAACCATTGAAAAAAGTCGTTTGTTTTCGTCTAAAAATTGTTATTTAACTTCGAAAAACTCAAAAAATATTACTTTTACGAAAAAAACGTATAGAACATTTTTTTCTTAGAATTACTTTTTCCGTCGACTCCTTTAGTTAAAATGTAATGAAAAATTTCCACCCCGTGATGGGGTGGCAACCACCCCCAAAGGCTCTAGCGTACAGCTTCATGATATAGAAAATGATATTTGAGCTATTCCCTACCTCCTGTGAAAATTTCTGGTAAATCCACGGTGGACGAAAAAATTGCGAGCCAAAATGCTTCATTTCCTGAACTATATGCTGGGGTGCTAAGCAGGAAAGGCGTATATGCGTAAATGTGAGTTTTGAGGTATTCAAAATTCAGTACTGTTCAAACGTCATTATTTTGTGGTGTATCAATATTTGTTCCGTAGTTTTCTGGGTTTATATATATATATCGGCAGTAAGAATGTGTTCTGATAATTTGAAACCACCTATCTGTCTGTTCCTGATGTACATCTTGTGTTCACTCTTTCGCACTTCCAATTGTCGAGACGTTTC
>JAVJAQ010004269.1:192500-256945 GCA_032362365.1 Zygogramma bicolorata | reverse complement strand
ACCTCGGTCAGTTTTGGTGCTAGGAACTTTTATACATAACAAAAATAAAGGATTTTTGAAGGACTTCAAGAAAGGTCGAATTAGTTTTTCCCGAAAAATGCATTGGTTTTTGGTTATTGTACGTAGAAACTTTCCATTTTGGCGTTTGAAAATACCAGTCGACTTTCAACAAGCAATTATTCAGTTTGTAGTGGGTTTGCATACATCGGAAATAAACAATCGCCTTTGTTTTTTCAAAAGCTATAATTTTGCTCTCCATAGGTTTTTTGATTAGATAGATGCATTATTTTCCAGTTCTTCGCGAAAAAGGGTCGAAAAACGTGTTTTTTTTGACTGAAAACCGACAATTTCACTCGTGAATAAGTCGAAAAGTATTGCTTTTCAGAAAAAACTTCATTGAACAAAAAGTGCTTAGAATTAGTCAATCTATTGATTTCCGCACTTATTTCCAATGAAAATTTTTTCACCCCCAAGAAGGGGGGACATCCACCCCCAGGGAGAAAGCAACCCTCGGCACAGGGTATATTTTGAAAAAGAGTGTATGTAGATCCTGAATCCAAATTTTCATGCGAAGCGGTGCTTTATGGGATAAATACACGGGAAAATGGTCATAGACTGGACTAATAGTGATCACGAGTAAATAATGAACGATGAGGAATTCGTTCCAATGTCTGATGTTTATGTTTTAGAGAAACCTCTTCAAGGTACCTATCTCAACATCAAAATGAAAACAGTCGCACTTGTGGCAAGCTCCGTCGAAAGAGGGTTCCCTTCCACACCAGTTACAAATTGAACCAGTAACTGTTATTCGACGAGTGAAATTTGCATTCTCAATAAGTTCAAGTATTCGAGGAATTCGTAAAAGATATTGGTAATGATGATGAGCGAATAGCCCGAAACCAGCACCAAGTTGATAACATTGGATGTATGAAATTTCTTCGTGATAGTCGAACAGTAGTGTTTGCCTTTAGAAGTCTCACTCAATAATCTTCCACTAGCGAATTCTGAGAATGGTTCATCTGGTGGGGAATTGAGTTTCCAGACAATACTCGCTTTGAGTCAAAACTTGAAATGCCTTCAATGAAAAATCAAAGAAGTTTTCAAGATTGCAATAAATCCGAAGTTTTGTTTGAACGTCATTGTTTTATGGTGGATCAATATTTGTCAAATGTCAATCACGAAAATTGTCTATACGAGATATTTGCATTTGGAAAGGAATTCACCTAGAAGTTTTGAGAACGGACGCAGATTTAGTTTCCGAATCGTTAACAGATAAGTATTTTCATATATATCAGTTCTTATTATTTTTTTGATAGGCAAAATTTGAGTTATACGAGAAGTTGGGACTAATTGGACTTGTTCTATCCAAAAAGAACTGTTTTTCAATAGACGCAGCAACTTTTCGGGGTAGATTGAAAATCTGCCCTTCTACACTTGTATAGATTCCAATATTTATTCTAATTTTTTCAGATTGTGGTAGGTTACAAACCCAAAAAACTACTGAACAAATCCGATGTTATTATGAACTAGGTGCAACACATTCGTCATATTTGCAGATAGAGGTTCAATAGGTATTGATGTTGTTTTATAATCATGCTGTTTTTCGAATATCATTGATTGAAGATTTCGTTTTTTACCTGTTCCGGCTAGTGTACTAGTGCTATGTTAGAAACGATAAGACAAAAAAGGTTACTTGAAAAAGACAAAAGTGCTCTGTTCAAAGGAACAATGGAAGTCTGTTTGAAAGTCAATTGTTTCAATTGGATGGATGTTTTCCTCGTAGTTTTTTCGGTTAGTAAGCTACCATAAATACCATAATACAAACTATCTCGGAATCCATTTAGACTCATTTTTGAAATGGGATGTCCATATAGAAAAACTGAAAAATAATATTAGATCACTATTTTATAAGTTTTCCAAATGTCGCCAAATATTACCTTTGAGAGAAATGAAGACTATTTACTATGCACTCGTGGAACCATCATTGAGTTATGGTATCATTGGATGGGGAGGAACGAGAAGAACGATTCTAAAGCCGTTGGATGTGATCCAAAAAAGAATTCTTAAAATTTTGACTTTCAGATCAACCCGTTACCCTTCTGATATGTTATTCAAAGAATTGAATATATTCGACATAAGACAAATTTACGTTAGGGCAATATTAGTATTCACATTCCAAAAAGAAAAATATCTGATACAAAAAATAGGAAACGTGTACCAAACAAGAGCAAGCAGTAAAGCACAAATGAACCTGCCTAGAGTAAATAAATCAGTAAGTCAAAGATCATTTACCTACCTTGCACCTAAACTATTCAATCAACTACCCGAAGATATAAAATCATTGAATAGTAAATTTCTCTTCAGAAAAAAAAATTAAATCATGGATAGCTCAACAAGACAGAATATTATTCCATAAAATAATTGATCCTATCTAGAATATCAATACTCCAAATATGTTAACAGGTAGGGCTCGTTGAAAATTGCATATCGTGTTTATTGATAAATGATTAATAAGAGGTTATTTTCAATCATTGTTTCAAACATTTTTCCAATCATTGTTTCAAACATTTTTTTTGTGATTATACTCACCATAGACAGGCTCTGAGAGAGCCTAAATGGTTTCTGTTATTGCAAATTATGTTTTTGTATATGTACTCTATAAGATGAATTAGGAATAATGTTAATCTATGTAATATATGTAGAAGGGCGGATTTGTGATTTGAGCTGAACAAAATGGACAGTAGCAGTACACATCTGAATGTAGAGATGAGAAATGTATAAACAAAAGGTGAAACATTGAATGCATAGCACATATGCAAAGGTTATGGGCATTGCAATTTTATATTATTTTATGTAATGGACTAGTGAAAAGAGAAGTTCGTGTATTCTTCTATTGAATAGAAGCAATGTTCAGTCAATGTTTTTTGAATTTTTCCTCTTGAAAAGAAGCATGTTGAGCTTTGTTAGGCCTTCATTAAGTTTATTGTAGACATTCAAGTTGGGAGAGTTGGATGAAGATATTTTTAGTCTGAACCTGTTTGGCTTCCCCTGGCTATTTGATCGGGTGGGATAGTTGTGGAAGTCTGAGTTCAACTTTAGATTTCCTCTATTTATGTGCAATTCAATATGGGTTTGGAGTATAAAAATGCAAATGGCATCATTAGGTTTTAATGAAGAGTGGCCTAAAAGGTTAGTCGTAGCACGTACCTTTCGATTATTCCCAATGGTCTCTTTCGTAACTTGAATACTCTTGTTGCCTGACTGGAATTTTCCCATAAAATGCCACCATAGCCTATATGCGAGTAAAAGAGGAAAGTGGTATGTAGCCAATAGCATATCTTTATCCACGATGTTTTTCAGTTCACGCAACAAAAATAGTTGGCTAGACAGTTCATGCATAGATGGTTTATGTGGCTATTCCACTTCAATTCATCATCGAGAGTTATTATCTCCAGAACTGGATCCATTCGAGATGTTTCCATTAGAGGTGACTATGATATGCTGGGTCTTATCAGTTTCGTTATGAATTTAATTGTCGTAAACCGCAGTTCTGCTCTAGGTGCAGGTGAGAACAAATTATCAGTTCAGTTCATCAATTTTTTTCCTCAAAAGGAGACCTGTTTTTCTTGTCAACTTTAGTAGCTATTTTCATCACAATGCACTCAATTCAAAATTATTCGATCAGAAATAACTATATGGTACGGAAAACTGAATTGAAAATGTTAGCGAAAAGGTAACAGGCAATTCGAAAAAAAAAACATTACACGCCTTTTTTTCGAGTGCCACCACTTAAAATATAACAAAGGTTTCTCAGTGTGATATAATATTTCAACATTCAAGCGGTGAAATAATCCCACCTGGGACACAAAGGTTTTCTGTCGCTTTTCCGAATTTGAAATTTTGATTTTTCCTTCGGAGGCCCAACTGGGGGGCCAGGGGCCAAAATGTATTTCGAAGACCAAACTTTTTTCTATATGAGTCACATTTTCAATATTCTTCGAAAGTGTATCCTCGGTAGTGTAGAGGATGGCAGGAGACCGGTGTTCGATTCCTCGCCGGGCCACTGTGCTGGGTAATCGCACGTTGAAAGGTAAGGCTTCGATGATCCATTGCTCTCACAAGTTTCGACTTCTGAAGGTTGACGTTCGTCAGCTGGTTAACGGAAACGAACAATTTTAGATCGATTTTCAATATTTTGAGAAAAAAATGAACATAATATATCAATTTTTTATCCTTAGGAATAGAGGAAGAATGTTTTCAGATCTGGGTAACATTACTCGCAGTTCAATTCGGAATTTTGTGTCTGAAGGAATTTAGTTTAACCCGGATAAACCTTCTCTGCGGAAGTTTTTCTGGGGACATATGGTTTCGTGATTTCTATCATTTTCGATTCTTCCTCGTTCAACTCACCCCAAATGATAAGACACCCCCCTATTTCTATTCTAACTCACCCATTGACAAATCTGAAGTGCGTTGTTGAATTTGAAACAAGGTTGCTATATACTGGTGTTTTCACTCCATATAAAAGATTGTCAACAAATTGGACGACCGATCTGGCCTACTTGATCAAGAATTGATGACGTAGACCGTAATAATAACTCAAAAAATTCGCCAAGCATCGTCACTCTCGCAGTTGAGATGACAGTCATGTGAACTTCCTGTGTTGCTATGTTGTTGCGAATTCTGGTCTATGTGCCAAAAAATTAGTTGATTGTTGATATTTTCATTTGAGCAATATGGGATTGTGATCTCTATTCAAAAGCTCGGTTTAGAAGTAGTATCACAATTCAGCCGAATATTATTCACGTTAATGCGTGTGAGCGAATAGGAGTGGGAATTGTGATCAAATTTTATGGATATGTGAAGTGGGAAAATGCCATTTTTTCTAGTGATTGAAACAATAATAATTTTTTATAATCTTCTGGGTTGAACTGAAAATATCTAAAACACATATCACTGCATTTATAGAATATTCAGAACGCGTGCACACTCTAGAATGTTGTTGCCAGCAAACTTCTCTTGTGTTTTTTTATGATCACTACTGAATTTTTAAATGGTTTATGAATATACTAGAACGTGAGATTATTCTTGGAGGTAGGTCATTGAAGATGAAGTTTGTTTTCATCAGCCTCAGAATAATCTCGCGTTCTATCTACGTGATATTCTTAAAACAGAGCGAAAGTGATCTGTGTACAACGTTTACCCTGTCTACAGGTTTGTCTGGAACAATATTGCAACACTGAAAGCACTATTATATAGTCATCTTAATTCGAAGATATCATTTTGACATAGTGTCAAAGTAGAGAGAATTCAATAAGATTGAAATCTCGCATTCCTTCGGAATCATTCTGCGAAGTGAACTCTCTCAGTTGCATTCTTAGAACATCCGTTATCGATTTTATGAGAACTTTTGATATATAGGTCGACCTTACAGAATCGCTCGGAGATATATTATGTTTCATGTATTATTTCAAAGCAAGAGAACAAAACAAAACAGTTTCCGGTTCTAGCCAAACAACCGAAAAACACATGACTCGGAAGAATTAAAAGGGTATAAATCATCTCGGATCACTCCTCATGAAATTCAAAACCGAATGAAAAGGGGAAAAAGAAATAGCGTTATAAATCGAGTAGGGTATTACGGTAGCTGAGCATATCCAAATTCGGAGATGAAAGATGAGTCGAGTAATATGGGATATTGAGGTACTTACCTTGGCAGTGAACGGATTCGATATCAGTTTTATTGTAGTAATGTTGCCAAGAAGATCCAATCTCGAAGAAGGGGGCTTATCCACATCGTCTAATGAATATGCAGATTCAAAATTGAATTGAAAGTTTCATTCCTGTGAATTTGAGCCAATGACATGCTCTCATTCAGACCTATATCTGTGACAACGAACCGGCTCAAGGAGATTCTAAACGTCCTTACATTATTGCAAAATGACTAACAGGTCTATTCACTATAGGTTAACGATATCGTTAGCAGTCGTTATGAGGTGACAAGTCGTTATTTTACGATAAAATCATACAATCGTATTCACTATATGTTTCATCATCGTTATTGGACGATACATCGTTGGTTAAGCATCGTTTAGCCAACGACACCTATAATGATGTCGTAATTGTCAACGACGATATTTCTTTTGACAGTTTTTAGAAAAAAAAAAAGAATTCAAACGAAAATGTAATAGTTTAAGCAGGAAATATTTCTGGAAATTTTGGAAGAACTACGAAGAAGGATTCCTGGTTTTGAATAACGCAGTCATGATTTTTTTATTTCCTAGGCAAGTGAATCGAAGATTCAGTAGACATTTGCGAGATATGTGCAACCCATTCGAAGCCCCCAATGAAAATGTCAGGAAAGAGTTCAGATTGAGAACTGGCTTGGGAATTATTTTCCAACATGAGCGATCATTTCGCAGTGTCCCACATGAACACAAGGATACCTCCTATCACCAAAGTATATTGCAAAAATCTAGTTGTTCCGCATCTTCATCCCATCTCTCCGTGTTTTGTAGCATTGCATTTCTTTGCCCATGGCAGTTACCAAAAAAAGTCCATAGCCAAGAATAGATCATGCACATTATTCCCTAGTGGTCTTGCTAGTTCTCTTTTTTGCAGTTTCACAAGCTTGAACTCTTTCATGATTGAAAATTTCACCAAATTCCGAACAACTGTCTTCCTCACATATTTTTATTCATCTATCAATGTCAACCGCAAAACATCAAACTCACATGTACTATACTTTGTTCAACCATCCTTTGCCGTTACGTCATACGTTGTCCATCTTTATCTCTCATTCATGAAATAGATGAGACAGAATTATGACGTCATAAACGTACGTCTTTTTTGATGTCAGTGTGAATTTTATTTGTCATTTTTGACAGTTCAGTTGTCATAGTTTGATTTGTTCATGTCGTATTTTTGGTCATTTTCGCCTTTTTCAGCTAATTTTTCATTGTCAAAATGCCTTTCCGGTGTAATGAGAAAAAGCTAAGCTTAATTTTGAAGTTGATTGACTACTTTTCAAGAGAAATAGATGCTGGAGTACCGCTTTTACCGTAAAATGCAGTCTACAACGTATATATCTACCTGTTATGCAAAATGTAAGTTTTTATTGATTTGATTGAATTCTATAGCGTGTTGCTGATCCTCTAGAAATATCTATTAGAAGTGTTCAAAAACTAGCTACTAGTGGAATGGAAACAGATAAAGAATACATAATCAAGGTTCATGTCGGACAAGTTTCTGCTCGAGGATCATCGATTTATATCATACATCAACATGCAATAAGAAGACGAGTGTATGCGATGTATTATTATGCAGGTAGGTACGTACATACTAATAATAATTTTGAGGTTGTGTGTGAAATAACATTCAACTAATTTAAGACAAACGTAAAACAGCAGAATACGTCACCGATTATGACGTAACGGCAAAGGATGGTTGAACAAAGTATACCCGTATCAAAAATTATGGTTTGTCGTTATTAATTTGGTAACGACTAACACCGTAACGATAGTTTTACAGAAAACGAAATTACAATATGTCGTTCAAAATAACGTTATCGTAAACTTGACTAATGTCGTTAAACAACGACTCGTGAAATAATGACTGTTTAGTGAATAGACCTGCAAGTGGGAGATTCCCTAACTCGAAACGACACTGCAATCATCTGTCAATTTTGTTGTTGAGATTCTATAACGAAATATCTCTTTTATCGTCCTTCCCATTCACGAAACATCTCCACTTGATGCATTCATTTAGTGTTATTGCTATGCCAAAATCTGATCATCTAGGAATTATCCTACCTGGCTGTTACATCAATAAATGAAGGATATCCTATATGGGAAGGTGAATCTGTCATGAATTCCATATTTTTTGCTTTTCTCTCTTTTTCATTTTCAGAGAAGGAACCCAAAAAATCGTGGGGATTGACCTGACTTCAAACGTACCTCTGTCATCTGTCAACTTTATTGTTGATGTATCATTAGGGAACTATTGAAAAGGAGTGATTGCAGCGGAAAATCCATAAATCAAACTGCTTCAAATTGTTGTTTCGAATTCTGAATGTTTGGAATTCAGGAATGAAAAATGAATTGATTTTTGTCGTTGCATGTAATCATGTCATAGTTTGGCACAACGTATCATCTGAGCCAAATGGCCTAGTTGAAAAGCTTCTTGTCATGAAATTGAGTCGTGTCAGGTCAGATCCGCTTTCAGACATTTTTCTTTCGATTTTCTCATGACATGATTCTTCCTGAGCCAAACAAGCTGGTGGAATTTCTATTACAAGTTATTCTTTTATTTTACCTGATGTCGTATGGAAAGATATTTCGAATGCTGTCTGATTGTTCCAAGTTAGGTGTATCTTTGGTACATCAATTGAAAAATCAATGTTACTTATCTGTGATTCAATAGCTATCGCGCCAATTAGAAAGGAAAATAGTTTCTTACCTAGCCTGTTTCTTTCTTCATGTGAGTGAATTCAACATCCACGGATTATACTTCTCTTATAGGAGTTTTTATTTTTTCTTGCGAGAATTTCAAGATAATGTTTTTCAAAAATTCTGAGAACATTAAATATTTCCTTTGTTAGGTTTCAAAACGAATTTATGTTAATTCCATGAATCTTGATAATATATGATGAAATATTCACTTATGCTCGTATGTAGACTATTGAGTAGCCCTATATGATAATGATATTTGAAAAAATCCCAAAATATTATTTTATATCAACAATATTTTCAATTCTATGCATTAACATATCTTTTTCAAAAGAACACTGACAAACTCGGCCATAAAGTGAGCTATATACGATATGTTTTTGTTTCGGATTGTTATTACATAGTTTCCAATGGTGAATATCAGTGAATCTGTTTATCCTGTAATGGACCTAATTATCCCTTGTTGGAGGAGAAACGTACATAATTTCATCGATAATATATTCCTTGTTATGCAAATTTTCGATGTTCCAAAATTATATTAGTACATTGCGATGATAAAATGTTAATTTAGTCCTGGTTGGTTCCAGTAATATTCTGTTCAATAAATAATCGATGACCAAGAAAAAGCAAACGAGAAAAATTCCAAATGGGTTCTGCTGAAATGACCAGGAATGACTGAGAATAAACCAGCCATATTAAGACAAACCAGTTCTTCTTTTGGATTCCGGACCAATATCCTTCATTTCACCAAATCACTTCTGAACTATCGATTTGAAAATCAACGATAAGCAATTCGAATTCAAATTTTTATAGACTTTGGAATGCATTAAGAAGCACTTTATCAGAAGTGATATCTAGAGTAGCTATAATTTAATCGAGACTGTGGTCATTAAGAGTTCACATAGAATCATTAGTATGATCTCCATCAAATAGTTCATTCTGACAAATGTGTCAATTTTATTGAATTTATTTTTCAGCAAAACATATTTCAGACTGGGCGGTGTATTTTTCAATAAGTACACTTGATATCTCTCACTTCGTGCGAATGAGATGATATCCAAACAGTCCAATGCCAATCTATAAATTCTTCAGAAACTCTATTTTTAATCAGAAAAATGTGCTGATTTCTAACTTACGTGCAGGCTGAGAAGTAAGAGAGAGAAGAGAAAGGTGTATTAAAATGTATGCGTTTTAGCACTCCTCCAGACACTTTATCAGTCATTTGGAACGCCAATCAAATTCATAAAGTGTTTATATCCTCGCTATCGTGAACACACCAACATTATTTTCAGTTTCCTCTCCGATCGGTTTCGATGTGTACGCATTAATAATAATCTTTCATTTGCATTTCCTGTACTATCTGGTGTCCCCCAAGGGTCCCATTGTGGACCGTTACTTTTCAATATCTTTGTAAATGACCGAAATAATTATATTGTTCATTCTCACTTCCTTCTATATGCTGACGATCTAAAAATTTACCGTGAAATCAATAACTCATTAGACACACTCCTTTTACAAAGTGATTTAGATAATTTCATTTATTGGACATCTTTGAACATGCTGTATGTTAATGTCGAAAAGTGTTTCTACATTACTTTATCCCGACGGAATATTCAAGTTAATAGTGAATATGCAATTGGTGAGCTCAACTTAGTACAGAAAGTGAATGCTGAAGATCTGGGCATATTGCTAAATTTTATATTACATATTGAAAATATAGTGAATTCGGCTCTCGAAACCCTCGGCTTCATTACTCGAAACAGCCTCCACTTTTCTCCTGGAACATTGAAGAAACTTCATTTTACATTAGTTCGGACAATTTTGGAATACGGATCTATAGTATGGTCACCAAGTTATAACGTTCACAACAATCTCATAGAAAAAGTTCAAAATACATTTTTGAGAATTTATTCATATCGTAGGAATCAATACACAGTGTTCCATACTAATGCAGACTTGCCCTCAGATCCCAATCTATGGAGTCTCAGTGACCGCAGAAAAATGTTGGATCAGTTGTTTCTCTTCAAACTAGTCAATGGGAGTGTTGATTGTCCACGATTACTGAGCCAATTGAATCTGAATACTTTATCAATAACACGTAATCCTCCTCTGTTCCGAATTCCATTCCACACAACTAATTATGGAATGAACAGTCCTTCAACCAGATTACAAAGAGTATATAATGACATACAAGATAGGGTTGACATATTTTTCCATACACGTGCAAACTTCAGGAAGACATTACTTCAGATTTTGTAATTTACTATGTACATAACTTGTGTTTGTTTGTGTGTTTCGTTTTATTCTATGTTACCATTTTTCCATGTTCACATATGTATTGTAATGACTATTTGATAAGATTGAAGTTATCCGTTGAAATAAATAAATAAATAAATAAATAAATAAATTATTGATCAAAACGGGCTATCCCTGGCACTACGTCATTTCCGAATAGATAGAAAACCTCCAACAGGTTTAACAATTATTATTCCACACCAGACTCTCAGGATAAGTCCATTTCAATTGTCAAGAAGGCCACTGAATTCAATAACTAATCCTAGCATTGCTCAGTTGTAGCAATCCTCGTGAAACTCAACTGAGATTTTTGTGATATGATCGACAGACCAAACGCATTCATCAATGCTGAGCTGAATATGAAAATGTTACAACTTTCTCGTAGGTGAAGACACAAATCATGACAAGAATGACATTTGATGAGTCCGCAATGCCCACTCGGAATAATCAATTCACTAAAGTCAACCTCGCAAATATTTATATCATTTCACTGTTCGATATAATTTCGAGTGATTGTGAATAAAATTGTCCAACATTATTTTTTTCTCGATATAACTACAATCTTCGTAAGAGAGCAATATTCTTTTTCAATATCGTCATCAACCCTTGCAATTAATCAATCTACTTTATATCCACTACAGTATCAAAAATTGCAAACGATTTCGTGGTCCCTGATATCTCCTTTCTGTTCTAATCTCTCCTAGCCCCAACAATAAAAAAGTTTACCACCTATGGTATCAATATATGCATAACATCCATCATAACCAGACCCTCAGCAAAGACCATTAGGCAAGCTATAATATTTCAAAAGCTATCTCATTCACCACGTGTAACTCACACCTCAACTTCCACCGTTCAGAATGATTCATAATATGAGACGTGGTGAGAATGCTGATAAGGTATAGGTAAAAACGCCAGCCTCGGCGGAAAAACGTATCACGACAGGTTCGCAGTCACAAAGTGAAAATGAAAATGTTGGTGGAATATTTAATCGTTCATTAATGTTTGCTGGTTCAGTCTCTGATAAGGAACGTCTGGCATCGTTACCTCCCTGGAATAGAGATTGAAATCATTTTATAGGTCGTGAAAGCTGTAATTGTTCCGCAGTTTCAGATTGTCTTTTATATGTTGAAATTTCACATCGTAAATTCACTCTTTTGTTCATTTATTCATTCCCCAAGGAACATAAATTATATTTATGGCAGGAAAAAAATATAATATAAAAATAAAGAAGAAAAGTAAATTATCGTTATAAAATCGAAATACTTCTTTACATCACTAATGTAAATTCATAAGTGTGTAAATAGTAAAAATGTAATTTTAAAACAGAACTCCAACTTACGATAATACATATTTTTTTGAATCGATTTTGAATTTCACTTTGCCACAAGATTTCGAATAATTTGGTAATTGGTTGTAACATCTCATGCCTCGAAAATAAATCATTTGTTGAGCCAAACTTGTTTTCATTTTCATAACTGACAAATTGTTCGAATACTGTGTAGAATGGTTATGGTGGTCGCTAGCAGGTTTGAAAACCAAATCAGACTGTATAAAGTGATTTTGATCTAAATCAAATCAAATAATTTTAATAATCCTGTGGAACTCTCAAAGTTATAGGAAAGGTCTAATAGAATTTTCCACATACATGAAATAATACTTGAAGTAAAATAAAACTAAACAGAAAATGTGAAGGATTGTCATAGGCATACAATGATGGATAAAACATATCAACTTCATTCAACTCCAGCTTCATTGAATCAATGTGATAGAGAAATAAAATTACAAATTGAAAAATTCATCTATGGAATGAAAGTTATGATCTAATAAAAGCCTCTTGAGAGCAGTTTCAAAAACCTGAATTCTGTCAGTAGCTCTCAGTGATTCGGGCAGTTTTTTATAGAGTTTTAGACCCTAGTGAGAAGGTGAGTTAGCAGTTATATTTAAAGGGATTTATGTGAAAATCATTGCACTTTCTTGAATTTATATTATGCCAGGAGGAATTGCGATCATATTTCGACTTATTGGTGTGTATAAATACACACATGTCAAAAATGAAAATATTTGGGAAAGTTGAATTTTTTGAATGTTTGTATAAATCTCTGCACGAGGTTCTCTGATTAACCCCTGCTAAAACTGTTCAATTTTTTTTCTGGCAATAAATATATTCGTAGCCAAAAAGGACCTACTCCAATGGCAAATGCCATATCTGATTCTAGATTCTATATGTGCGAAGTAATAATTTTCTGACTGTTCAGTGATTAATATCGGCTTAAAATTCCGTATCAGATACGAAACAGAACTTAGTTTCGATATAAGTTTATTACAATGACTCTTCCAGTTTAGAGAAATATCTAGCGTGAGTCCCAAAAATTTACATTCATCGGATAAAAGAGTATATTTTCATTCTCTTTGATTTTAGTTTCAAGATTTGAACCGACTTTTTGCTTGTGATGAAACCGTACTGACAAAGTTTTTCGAGAGTTTTTCTGGTGAATGAAAGTACAAATTTTGTTTTCATGAAGGAAAAATTGCCTAGAAGTCGCTTTGGTTTATATAAGTTGACTGTAAGTTCCTGATACTCCAATTCGAAAATAAACTTGAAACTTTTGTTTCGTAGTGTTTTCAATGGTTTGAGCACATTATTTTGCCGATCCCTCAACAGGAACCAAATTCTATAATTTGGAAAACACTATAGAATAATGAATTGATTTCAGATATTTCAAAGGGAAACAATAGTTCCTAATTTTGAAAAGAATACCGATTATAGGTTATATTTGTTTCCTCAATATTTCAATGTATCTGAACCACAATAAATATTCATCGATATACAAACCAACTGAGTTTTCCAGATCCCGGATGGTTCATTCCGCTGTATTTCAAGGAAAGACATGACGCATCTTCGTTGCTATCCAGTGTTCATGATTCCACAAAATTACCAATATATCCACCAGACTCTGTATCGAACATTCTGAATTCTACTTTTTCATTGCACCGATCTAGTAGCTGAGATGACCACTGTAATGAAGAACACAGTAGTGCCAAATATACCAGTAACATCTCTTATTCCATCAGTAAGATAACATCATGTAATGCCAATAGTCTAGGTCTCAATGGTTTAAAGAATATTGGTAACACGTGTTTTATGAACAGTGTCATCCAGTGTTTATTAAACACGAGATTTTTAATGGAATATCTCAGGAAGAACGACTTCATCAAGGATATTGTTACTAACAACATTTCCAATGCGGACGGAACCCTTATAGAAACGTTCGCCAAGCTAATAAAGGAATTATGGTCAGATAATTTGGCCCATAGTGTGGTTGATACAGTATTGCTGAAAACCCAAATCCAACAACTCGTTCCCCGTTTCATTGGCTCCGACCAACAAGACGCTCAGGAGTTCTTGCGATATTTATTGAAGGGCTTGCATGAAAATGTGAATCAACGAAAAGAAAAACCTGGACATATTTTGATTAAAATTGATGAAAATTCAATTGACGTTGAAGACACTCAAGTATCGTTGTTGAGTGTCAGCGAAAAAGCAGAAGAATCATGGTTGAGGTACCTGCGTATGGACGAATCGAATATAGTAGATAACTTCGTAGGCCAATTAAAATCAACGTTAAAATGTACTTATTGCGGGTACTGTTTCGTAACCTTCGACCCGTTTTGGGACCTGTCGCTATCTATCCCACTGAGAACCGAATAACTCAGATTATCTCACTGCATGGATTATTTTACCAGAGGGAAGACGTTGGATGGGGATGAGCAGCCGACGTGTTCCAAGTGTAAGGAAAGGCGGAAGTGCACGAAGTCATTGTCGATATACAAGTTTCCCCGGGTTTTGGTGATCCATCTCAAACGTTTCTCTCTAACGGAATGGTTCAATGGAAAATTGAATATCATCATCGATTTCCCGTTGAAGAGTATGGACATGAGCAACTACGCGGCAGCCAATGTAGTCCTTGCCACTACAACCTTTACGCGATCTCCAACTATAGTGACACTACGTACAGCGGCCACTACACAGCTTACTGCCGACATCCTTACTCGGAAACGTGGCACGAATACAATGATTCCCATGTGTCAACGATTACCTCAAAATCTCTCGTGAGTGGCGAGGCGTACGTTCCGTTATATGAACAGGAAGGCACAAATGAACTGGATGAAACAAAATTTTCCATTTGAGATTGTTTTATGTTATTATTCTATTTATTTTTTTATTTATTCCTTTTCAATTTGTTATAATTTATACAACTATATTGTATTTATACCATTAATTATACGAATTCAAATTGGATATATATGTCTTAAAATTACAGTAATATGGCATATAATAACGAATGCTATTCGTTTCAACGGCATTTTAATGGGCTGCACTGGACTGCTGAGAATCGAAGAGATTTCGTCCTTTTTTTATCACGAGAATCAACTTCAGTTAATGCTTGAATACATGGTCATAAGTATATTCAATAACTGGCTGTTATTTTTTTATTTCTGCTAGGAATTTGTTGTTCTGTTGATGGAAATGATTGTTCATCCTTCAGGCATTCGATTCCGATAAATTTCAATTGAATTCCCGAGCAAACTCTGAGCTCATCAATTTTCTTTTCGGCAAAATCCAGCCCAGTCACCAGTTTCGTAACTTCCAAAACTGGGTTATATTTGAAAAATGAACCTCTGTTTCCACACTTCTTCGTGAATTCCCATTATTTGAGCCTATGGAAGAAGTGTTCATAACCTTTGTGGCAATCATCAGGATCAATGTTACCGACCACAGATGACTTACAAATATTTTTTGGATATTCCTTCCTCCTATTGGTTGAAGCGACAAAAATGATTTATTAATGATTTATTATATTGATTTATTATATTACCAAGATTATCTCATACCTCCAAAAATTCACGAATCCTGAATAAAATTCCTGAATATCATATTCACATCTTTTACCAACTTCATTCGGAATACGTGAATTTTTCATGTCTATGTAATCAATTTATTTGCCAATTCCAATTGGTGTATGAGGTGAGGAAATCTTATGATTCATGGTTATGGTAGGCAACTGACAGTTTCCAATCCGATCATTTTCGTTGTTTTGAAAAGCAAACCTGTATCTTTTGAAGCTTTTCACAGCTATATAATTCAATTATATTATTTTGGATATTCTTATCGGATTTCTGACTGCAGAAGAATTTTCAACTTCATGACGTGTTTTCCGCAAGATACAGCACCTAACGTGAAGTTTGAGAAACACAAGGGACGAAACCTAACGAAATAATGCTGCAGAGTAGACATATGTTTACAACAGACTCTTTGAACTTCCACCTAATTTGTGTTGCCTCATGTCTGGTGGAAAGTATATTTTTGTCAGATCGTGATTCTATTTGGAACGTTGAACACGTGCGTTTGACTGGGGGTGATTTTCAGGAATTATTCAGATTTCAGCTGAATTCAAAGAGATGGGTAACCTTCCGACATTTTGAACATTTTCATGGAGAAAGAAACAAAACTTTGGTTGGTGCGAAAATGTTCAATTATTGGGCTCAAGAGTTCTGTTTTGAATCCCAGCAAATGAATTAATTATCTTCTATACAGGTAACGCCATCTGTACCAATTGTCTTTTATTGTTGAATAATCTCAATTTCTGTAAGCTGATCAATTCTGATATTCTTCGGGTTTTGTGTAATAATACAGAGTGTCTCATTAGTCATGGTCTGAAACGAAGGAGGTTGAAGGGGAGTTCGTTCCTGATGAAAAAGTTTATTGATTGAAGAAATGAGCATGTTGCTTAGCCAGCTCCTTCGAGCAGGCTTTACGACGAATCATCTAATGTTATTGTGGTCATTTTGAGGTCGTTGAAGATGGTAATTAATTTTGAATTTTAGGTACATAGGTTTTGTAGAGAACTCACACACAATATTCAAACTTGTGATAGAAGGCACAACTGAAGGAAAAACACCGTTGAGTTCAGACCACGAATCGAACAAAATACAATGATGAAAACTGATCAAATCAAATCTCAGCTAGAATCCACGCCCGAAAAAAAAAAAAGATTACCTCAAATCATTTGACACCTGTTACTGCCGTGTTTAGGATGTTATGCCTTCAAAGCCGCTCCACAAGATTCAACAGTTTACCATGAATTACTTCCAAATGTTCTTCAGCGAATCATAGTATTATATCTCTCTGGAACCATGAAGTGAATTCTATCTGAATTTCTCGATGGATTTTTGTTGCTGCAATCTTTCGCAGTCATATAGGAAATCAATATTGAAATTTTCCATTTTCCGCGAAATCTATACTAGTCCCATGGAATCGGAATATTGAGACTGAAAAACGTTCATTGATGAATAGTTCTATTTTATATTCCAAGGCCATAATTGGGATCTTTATACTCGGGGGCAAATGATTGCCGGTTTCGGACTGATTGGCCTTTTTTCAGTAAAAGGCAGTTCCCACCAAGAATTTGGAAGTCCACGGTATTCCATTATAAGAAAATCTATATTCCTCAATTGTATCACACCTCAAAAAACATCAATTCAACAACGTGCAAAAGAGGTACCAACCAAGAGCTATTCAGAATGTGCCCAATTCTGAATATGTTGAGGAATCATGAATATTGACTGGTGGGTAAAACTGTAATTTATCATCTATCTATATTCATCTTAAATCTATTATACACCTTATATGAATCTTAATTTTCTGAAGAAATTATAATTTACGAAAATATCACGACTGTTGAACGAAAATGGGGTTGTAAGGAAAAGCAACTTTTCTGAATACTAAATTCACTATTAGAGTATTTGATGAACATCAACTACACAAATTTTTCTGCTGCAGAAATGAAACTCAAGGACGTAATAGTGGTTGAAAAAATGTTCGTTTCACAGAAATAAATAAACAGTTATAATGAAGTAGACATCGGAACATTCTCAATTCTTTCGATGAGTTTCATTGCGAGATCCTCCTCCAAAGTGTCAGAAACTACCTTAGATTCTCCGAAATGGACACTTATTCAGTAATCCACCTCAAGGAAGATAATATCATTCTTCAGTTCTCTAGTAGAGGTACTTATTTCATTGCAAAAATGTTCGTTTTTGATAATAGCACTCGAAACAATAGGGCGATCAGTCACAAACGTTGAAAATAATTATGACGTGAATCAACTTCACCGAATGAGCTGAGTAACAGTGCAATAACACAAAACTTATGCTGTGGTAATCGTTTTTCCCGTGCTAGCTTTATTGCTCATTTCCATCCATTCTAGCTACATTTATATTCAGGCTCAGCCACGGAAACGAAATAAAATTAGAATGTAATGGAAAATTCAGTTGAAGCTTCATTTCGTTCGATGATAATGGAAAAATAAACATAATTACCCACTTTATCTTTGAGAGCGGTACAAAAAGTTGGGATAACCAATATAATTGAAATACTCTTGCCGGAGCTGTAGGGATGGAAAGAACAGTCTACTCCGGAGGATAAGCCTTATGAATAATTGAACTGAGGGTCGGTTGGGTTTGTCCTGTGTTAACGTAAGACCCACTTGAGTTCATTCCTTCATCTTGAGTATTGAAAAACAGAGCCACTTTCTGTTTTTTGACTCACGAAGAACTTCTAAGCTATGTCGTTTCCACTTCAACGGGAATTATATTGTATTGGGAATAATCAATAAAATCCGAATTATTTTCTTCTTTCGAATACCAGGCTGCATATCAGGAAGTATCCAGTTCATATTGTATTGAGTAATATCAATATTCGTAACAATTGAAGAGAATCAAATACTTAGTTGCAGGAGGTTAAGATATACGATGGTTCATTCATGAGTACAATCGAGTGGTTTCTCACTTTCAAATACAGTGTGGTCCAACGAAAACTCAACAACTTGGGGTGAGCGCAACTCCTTGATTCTGAATAGGGATAAGGGGTGTTGCGATAACTGATTTCGAAGATCTTTTTGAGTACTGTCCGAACTAAACTTTATCCATCGATAATGATATAACAGCTGAGGTAGTGAAAGAGGCAATGTGGAATATAACGCATTCCAAAGGTATTTGTTATTCATGTTGTTACTTTTTTGTCCAAAAAAGTAGACGGACCATGTTTTTGATTTACTTCGTGAAAGTAGAAGAACGATAAACGTCTGTTGAAGCAATTGTAAATGTGTTGTAGCATTGAAATGGTAAATTCCGTACAATAAAGGATGAATAAAGGACTCAGCGCGAACAACAGTGGATTTATTTTATGTTTTCACTGCATACGTTGTGCAACTGGTTGCCATATTTGACGCTACTGGTTCAGTCAGAAACAAAAACAGGAAGCATGAAAGAGACGAAGCAAGTGAACCGGCTGTCTCAGGTCATGTAGTAATGGATCCGACCCTTAGTATAAGGAAATTGTACGATGAGTCTTTTGTTTCACGCACAACAATCATGAGAAGCCTCAGACCACATAAATTGCTTCCTTATAAGATACGATTGGTGCAGGATCTGAATGAGGATGATTCCGATCGCCCACTCCAGATCTGTGAAGTGGTCAGTGAAATGATCAACGGTAATCAAAACTTAGATGTTCGATATCTGTTTTTCGGACGAGTGTTTATTCTACCTCAACAGTAGTGAAAACAGGCATTACTGTCCAAAATCCAAGATTATTTCGTAAAGTACATACCCAGCATCCCCAAAATCAAATTTTCGGGCTGGTATTTATGAACGTCACATAATCAGCCCTTTTATTATACCCGCTAATCTCACTAGCCAAATTCATTTGAATCTATTGAAGAACACTATTTATCCATCCCTCGTGTATGGAAGAATGACTATCAAACGATAATGTTCCAACAAGATGACGCATCACCTCATTTCGTTCAACCTTTGCGTCAGTTCTCAGATGACAGTTTTCCTCACGCCTGGTTGGGAAGAAGGAAACATTTTGAGTGGCCACCCAGATCACCTGAACTGACTCCCCAGTACTTTTTTCGATAGGGTCACCTGAAATCCAAGCACAGCCTGAGTCACTAGATGATTTGCGACATCGGGTCATTGATGAATGCCGTCAAATTACAGCAGAAATCTTGAGTAACGTACGTGAAAGTTTTCAGAAAAACTTATATCACTGCATGATAGTGAATGGTGCCCATTTCGATTCAATAAACTAATCACAAGAGTACGTGATCTTTCACTATTTTACCTATCTCAACACCCCTCATCCCTATTCAAAATTAAGGGGTTGTGCTCATCCTCGTTAGAGGGTTGAAGTTGCGGGGATGACAATAGCGGAAAAGTTGTTTCCCTTCGAATTAGAAATTGAAGAAGAAACATTTCCAGAAGTGAACAAGTATGTACTGATTCGTTTGGTTCTTCATGAAGGATTATTTAATCGATCGTTGATCGTGATGTTTTTGAACTTTTGACAATACGGGTGATACTGCAATTAGTTCTCTTCTTCATCAACAAAGACTGATTATTTATGATAGAAATTACGGGGCCCGTTGCAGTTACTAGAATGGGGGTGAGGGAGAATAATTCTGCGCTAGTCCTAAGATGAGCTATATGACCTTTCACGAAAACAGGTATTACGTATTCCTTCGTAAAACACAGTGAATGCTAGGACCTTACTGTGCTTCTCTGAAAGAAGCTGTGTATACCGTGTTTTGTTATGGGTTCTCCATCGAAGACGGGGCAGCTACTGTGTTAGAGTCAGATGATAACTCCGCTATTTCTGAACCGACCATTATTTTTCAAATACATATATGCATGGCAGAACACAGTGAGTTCGCTTACGCTATAATCTAAAATTTGTGAGAAATGTCGGTTATTCTCTTTTTGCTTAGGACAGCCGACGAGACGGATTGTTTGAAAGCGGAATATGGTCAACTCATGTATCAAAAGTCTGGCATGACGATGATAGTTCACAAATCTCAGCTGTGTTACAAGAGATTGGTTCAAATAAATGAATAATAAAAATGGACTGGCTCTGATTAGCGACAATGCGATATAAACTGTATAGAAAATGGCTGATGAAATGATAGCGTTTCATTTCTGAAAACTGAGTTGGGCTCAAGTTATCAAAGATAATTAGGGTTTTGAGGAATTCAGTGAGTACCTACATCTTTTTTGTCCGTTCGATACTGGGATAGTGTGTTGTTGCATTAAATTGTGTCAGGCGGGTTTGCTAGGTTTGTGAACTACGTTAGAGGTTGGGTACACGTAAGCGGCGATCTGAACACGCAAATTCCGGTGAACGAGGTTGGGAATGAAGGACGAAGAGGTTGGAAAGTTTCAAAAGATTTTTTTTCATATCAGTTTCATTGTCACTAAACTATTGGTCACTTAATAACCTGAAAGTAGGTTACAAACTATATTTTCGAATTTATCTCTGAGAGTAATGACGACCCAAATAGGAAACTGTGCTTCACCAAGACGAGGATCTTTCATTGAATCTTTGCCATCCTGTATCAAAAAGAAAAATTCCGGTATCCAGCTCAGAGGTCCAATTTCATTACACTCGCCAAGAAAAATATTTTCTGATTGAGATTCTCCTGGAGCACGATTCCTTTTATTATGATATAATAATTGTATATGAACAACAAGTTCTGTATTTTCGATTGCAAGCAATGTCTACATAAAGAAATATCGATATGAAACGAGTCTTTCTTTCAAAAGTATTATTCAGTCAATGAATCCCTGACTCCTTATGGAGTGTATCCGATTTCAAAGCATCGGAAAGTGCGTCAGTACTATGAGAGATTGACATTCCTACCTGATCGCACATCTTCGAACGCAGAAAAGAAAATACGATTCTTGCACAGACAGAATATATTCCGATAAAGCCCAAAAAATTCTGATACTTACCTGTGAGAAACATGATGTGGAATATCTGCTCGGAGCAGCAAGATTTTTCATCTGCATGAAACAATCTTCCAGCTGACAGATACTAATGTAGTGGAAGGATATATCTTGATAAAGAGACAATTTGGAATCACGCAGAATGCTTCTGATTTACTGTGGTGAAAAGTTGAAAGGAGATGGCTAGCAGAAAATATCAATGTCAATGAGATTAAACTCTATGATATTGGTTATTCCAGAAATGAAATCAAAAAATTATTTCCAATAAATTCAACATAATCTGTTGTATTGATAGTTGTACAAGCTGACAAATCTTTCAAGTCAGTATGCGGTTGTCATTATTGGTTTGACTCTGGGTTCATGTATTAAGTTGAAACAAATCGATGAATCTGAGAGATGAATTATTTTGGTAGTAAAAAAAGCTGTTCGATAAAACTATATAAAAAATACTCATTCCTGTAGGACCACATTATGATAATGTCCACAGAATCACGCTGTTTTATGAACCTCATTTCGATGAAAATCTCACAGGAGTGCGGCTTAGGACCTTGATTTATCCATTTCGTGACAGATAATTTTTAAATATATTCACTTCCTGATAATCAAGATCAAATGCGTCCCATCCTGACATACTGGTACTATGCTTTCGCCGATGTTTCCCTGTTATTCCTGATAGACATATATCACATAGATAAAACATGAGGTAACATGTCACCAGTTTATTTCTGGAGATGGAATCAGTATTGCCCTGCATTACCATATCCTGAATATATCATGGAGTCGATATCGATTGACCTATCGATACCATTGAGAATAACAAACTATAGGTCTAACTGAAGGGTCAAGACATTATTCCGTTTCCATCTCCAGGGCCTGACTGACAACCAATTCGTTTTGTTATCAGTTCTAAAGGAGAAGAAAGCACTTTTGATGTTCACTGCAGATAATTTTTTGCTCCTTTTCATAAATATTTTCAGAGCCGTTGCTTATCTGCCTTTTTTGTACATCGTTGTTCACCCAACGGGTATACTCTTCTTAGCCTCGTTCCATTCGCTCAGAGGCTTATCAAGCCTCACTCACCCCTCTCTGTCGTCGTTTTTCTTTGAACAAGGCAATCAGAATCCATCACGGTGCTAGTTCAAGCGATTCATGCAGACATCTCCCTCCTTAGTATGGTATAATGACCGTTCCATCTGTAAACCTCTTCCATGAATATCATTATGCTAAGCTAAAGAATACTTAATACCTGAAATGTGAAAAGAGTTCAAGATTTCTGGCGAAATCAACTAGGATTCGCCCACTCCGAGCCATTTATTCATTCTTTGACCACACCAAGGAATCGTTGGCCTAGATGCCTAGATAATTTGATTTTAATCATTCCCAAACAACTATTCCGTTCAATCATTCGTAAATGTGTTCTTTTCTAATCCATTGTCTGGTTAAAAACTGACCAATTGCTCACTCAGAAGATGGCGAGGTCTTGGCACTTTCTCAACCTCGTCTCACTACTTTCATTCGAAACTTCATTCTGCTTATCGGATTTTAAGAAGTGCCCAGATCTCCAAAGAAACAAAAAATAACATTGGTGCATAGTTTCTTCCTTTGAAACCACAAACCTCTCTAAGAACTACTACACTAGTTTTCCAGAAATAGTCACAAATCCGTGCCAATCCATTTTCATTGTCGAAAATGGCGCAAATATTTCAGAAAGTATTTCAAACGTTGCTTATTGGAAAGATCCACATTTGGACTGTCGAAACACCCGATATGCAATCTCTGTTTGGAAAACGATGAAACAGCAAAGCATATACTTTTTCTTGTCCCGCCGCGGACCAGATCAAGTTTTCGGTGTTTGGAACTGTCTTTCTTTTGCCGTAAGATCTGAAAAAATGTCCACCATATGAACTCGATTCCTTTGCTGGACTGAATATCTGGTGTAAGCTACTTTAATTTCTCGTGGGTTGAAGTGGAGGATAGTACATACCTCCTCACTTAGAACTGACATATGAACTCCTTCATTTCTAGGCGAAGGGCAAAGAAATATTTCACAGACACAACTTCCATTCCATTGATGAGTTCTCGGAAGAGTTTGCCATTTGAAAAATTTCTCTACCGTCACCTTCCACTTCAACATGATTTTATTGGTAATCTCAAATAATTGATTGTTTTGTGTGTTTATATGTGTGGAACATATGTTTTTATATTCTTTGCATTCTTACGTAATCCGATACTGTTATTTTGGATTTGATCGAATTCAAATGACAATTGAAAGTTAATGTTATCATCCTCCGCCTGTTAAGATTTTTCAACGGTCGGTGCGGCGGCCGTTATGATATTGTGATATTGTTAAGATGTTCTATGACAACAATATGTTGGGATTTGTCTGTAGAATTACGGGGTACGTGTTTTTGCTTTTTCTCGGAATCAAAATGTAAACTTTCAGCGGGATTACGAGAAGTCTTGAACGACGATAGCTAGAAACCAACATCGTTCAGGTTTTCGACCCATATTCCCAGAAGAATGTCAAGACACATGGAATAAAATGTGGCCAATATATTTTAAATCATCTTTCTGAAACCATGAACATATTAACGTGGAACGAATCCATGTCAACAAAATTCCTTCAGTAATTCAAAATTCATATTCCAAGCTGGCTGATTCTAGCCGATATATCTAAGGGGCAGTATTACCACGACTAGTCGAGCAGTTGTCAACACAAGGCAATAAATTGAAAACTGGGTCGCCGATTTACAATATTTTGCCATTCGAATAGCATATAGTCCTGCCTATTCTTCCTCCGAAGGTAGTTGATTAGTGATATTTCAGGTCGATTATTTTTTAGGCTATTCGTTCAACAATGTTTCTTATTCTCACCTTCAGATAGGATTTGAAGGGATTTTGGATTTTCAACAGGTCCATTTGTTCAGTGACTAATGCTGGGGCTAAGTGAAGGATTCTATAAATATCCGAAGAACTTCATTGATTTGTTCTTCATTGATTTTGGTGCGACTGACATTCATTTGGTATATTCTCATGTGATTCTTTCTGGTTCCGATACATCTTGTATTTTGGAATAGGCTCATGTTCGAAAATGATCCAACATTGAACGAACTCCATTTTAGATACTTCATTAGGAAGGAATGTACTTTTCAACGTGGTCCTTTTCGAAGATAGAGACTGGTGAAGGGTCTGCTTTTCAACATTCTTGTTCGATTCACATCCAGCACAAGCGTTCTTGAATATGAAATAACTTTACGGGTTATTTCTTACTCTACCGCAAAAATTAAGCTGTTACGCCATTATGACCCCTTTTCTTTGTGGGTGTGTGAGTGACACTTATTGAAAATACGGTTTAATATGGAGTTCGGTAAAATAGGGTCGAAAGAAATATAAATGATAATATTTCATCTTCTTCATGAGAGTTCAGCATGAGATATATATTCCTATGGGACAGAGAAAACTTATCTTCAGCCTTGGCGTTGCAATGGATACAAAAAGCCAGTTACATAGGCAAAAATAAAACTCTGTACTGTACTGTCAAAAAAAAAAAGAAATAATCATTTGAAGATAACAAACCTCTGATGATGCGATGAACTGTTATTCGACAGAATGCTACAAAACTATCTGCGGCAATATTCAGGGAGTATTTTTGAAATGGAAATAATATATTGTTCCCTATTCGAAAATCATTTCTGTTGTGAAATAATTTTCTTCTCGCTGATGGTGGACACTTTATTCCAACTAAGAGTGATTATTCTCAAACGCAGACTTCTATGGTGTTGTCAATTGACTTCGACGCCTATTCGACATGCAATGTGATCTTGAAATTCTCATGATATGGAGCCTGAAATTTGAATTTTCATCGTTTCCTCGCATAATAACCCAGTAATCTCCCATAATTGGATCGGGATACTCAACCACCAATTATAAAAATCTTTTTTGGAATCGAAATTCCAACACATATTTTCTGTTCAAAGAAGAGTTTGCTTTGGAATTCACGATTCCACTACTGGAAGATGATTCACATAATGCTCTCATATAATGTATGTGAATCGTCCTAAGGTACGTAGCGCCGTATATTCCAAACTATTTGCACAGAAAATGTGTTGTGAGTTAAGTAGTTAGTTGTTGGTTTGTATCGATTGGGGATTGCAATCCAGTTAGATTTTTGCAAGATTGTGCTGAATCCAGCTGGATCTAGCAGAATACTTGCTGACTGCAATGACATTTCTTGTTCAATTATACAATTGAACTTCTTACTGAACACTACTCGAATGTAAACCACTACTAATTTAGTGTTATCTCTGTTGAATCCGAAGCTCTGGGAATGAGATGTCTCAAGAAGATTTATCACTCGCTTTCTCGTCAAACTTAGAATAATATTATATTCGACAACTACTATACTTCATCTGAATTGTCTAAATCAAGCTTTCTCGAAACTCATGCATAAACCTTTGGGTAGGACGTATGATTGAACTTCTCAGCATTTAGGGCTAAGGCACTTACAAGCTAGAACAAGCATAACACCAGCAGTGCGCTCTAAAAGTCGTTCATTCAACCTCCGAGATCGCACAGGGATGGAAGCTGTGATTTGATGGAAGCGCGCCTTCGCCAAATCATAGTGAACTACTTCCCGCTCCAGATATCCGGCCCATCATTGTTTTGTCTTCTTCTGGAGCAAAATCTTTGTTTGTTTGGGAGATATTTATGAACTGTAATGTATGAGTATATGTGTAAATTCCATTTATACAATCTTTGTTAGTCCATAAGTAAGATATGTAACCAGATTAGGTTTGGTTTCTCAATACTTTGTTATCTGAGATCAAAATCAATGATTCGAAATTGCAATTTCAGGACCATATTTTATGAAGTGAGTGGATTTCGTTTGTTACTGCTACTTCTAATCATTTAGAATAAATAGCTACTTCTTATTAATTAGGATAAGTAGCAGTAACAAACAAAATCCATATCGGTCAGGAAAACTTTGGGTATATAAACAACTAACCCTTGTCTTCAGATTTGGTATCAATTTTTTTCTCCTGAAGATGTTAACCTTGTTAGCGAAACGAGCGTTGGGTGCAAAAATATCAGTTTGATGTTAGGGAAATTGATCTGTAGGAAAAGTTTTTGAATGTGTGCAGATCGATGATTTTAGATATAGCAATATGACTTCAGGGTATAATAATTTGATACCTCAGGTCGAGAAATTTCATCTTGAATTATTATATAGGAAAGGGTTTGCTCGAAAGCAAAATTATGAAAATGCACGCATTTTGGTGGAATGAACTTGGTGTAGGAAGAATATATTATGAGATTATTTCCAGAAGATATGTGAAACCAGAAAACTCCAAATCGCCAGATATACACCGTAACAATCTTGAATTTTTCGAAAGTACATCACGAGAGGATTACAAAGAGGGAAAATGATATATTATGTTATCACATTCAAAAACAACTTTGATACGTAATACTTTCAGTTAGTAGCCTGTATATTGGGGAATGAATGAAAAACCTTGAATATATAGTTTCAAAAAACTTCCACATCATTTTTTACTATTGATGTAACTACTGTTTTCTGAAAAGTACAGGATTTATCTTCTGGTGCAAACATATGAGTAGTCTTTTTGTTGTATTTCAAAAATGAACAATTTGTTCAGGCCAGTATCAACTCACCTACACTGTAGGTTGACGGACTAACACCTATTAGAAAACAACTACTCCCCTGGCTAATACCACGAAGGGAATTGGATTACATCCAACAGGTGTTAGTGTGGGATTCTTCACAGAAGAAATTCTACATATGCTCTTGGCGATACACCACCAGAATTGATTTTCAATTATTGGGACGGGACACACTTGCAGACCGGTTTCGGGCTTTTTGGCCTCTCGTCAGTGCAAGGCTGGCATGTAATCCAATGCCCTTCGTGGTATTAGCCAGGGGAGTAGTAGTTTTCTAATAGGTGTTAGTCCGTCAACCTACAGTGTAGGTGAGTTGATGCTGGCCTGAACAAATTGTTCATTTTTGGAATATTTGATTTAAAGCCAGTCTTCAAGCATCCCCATGAATATTGGTTTTATTCGTATTTTCCTTGTACTAGGAATTGGGGCCATGCGGATATGCTCTTGGTTAGTACCTAGTCTACGGGCAGATGGCGCAGCAACGGCTATTTTGCTAGTTGTTTGTATCAGCCTAGGTCTAGGGAAGATACTCTACCCGAGTATGATTTTTAATTATGGGAAGTCATCGAATTATGTTGATGATGGCACTGCCTTGCACTGACGAGAGGCCAAAAAGCCCGAAACCGGTCTGCAAGTGTGTCCCGTCCCAATAATTGAAAATCAATTCTGGTGGTGTATCGCCAAGAGCATATGTGGAATTTCTCCTGTGAAGAATCCCACACTAACACCTGTTGGATGTATTCCAATGCCCTTCGTGGTATTAGCCAGGGGAGAAGTAGTTTTCTAATAGGTGTTAGTCCGTCAACCTACAGTGTAGGTGAGTTGATGCTGGCCTGAACAAATTGTTAATTTTTGGAATATTTGATTTAAAGCCAGTCTTCAAGCATCCCCATGAATATTTGTTTTATTCGTATTTTCCTTGTACTAGGAATTGGATCCATGCGGATATGCTCTTGGTTAGTACCTAGTCTACGGGCAGATGGCGCAGCAACGGCTATTTTGCTAGTTGTTTGTATCAGCCTAGGTCTAGGGAAGATACTCTACTCGAGTATGATTTTTAATTATGGGAAGTCATCGACTTATGTTGATGATGGCACTGCCTTGCACTGACGAGAGGCCAAAAAGCCCGAAACCGATCTGCAAGTGTGTCCCGTCCCAATAATTGAAAATCAATTCTGGTGGTGTATCGCCAAGAGCATATGTGGAATTTCTTCTGTGAAGAATCCCACACTAACACCTGTTGGATGTAATCCAATGCCCTTCGTGGTATTAGCCAGGGGAGAAGTAGTTTTCTAATAGGTGTTAGTCCGTCAACCTACAGTGTAGGTGAGTTGATGCTGGCCTGAACAAATTGTTAATTTTTGGAATATTTGATTTAAAGCCAGTCTTCAAGCATCCCCATGAATATTTGTTTTATTCGTATTTTCCTTGTACTAGGAATTGGATCCATGCGGATATGCTCTTGGTTAGTACCTAGTCTACGGGCAGATGGCGCAGCAACGGCTATTTTGCTAGTTGTTTGTATCAGCCTAGGTCTAGGGAAGATACTCTACTCGAGTATGATTTTTAATTATGGGAAGTCATCGACTTATGTTGATGATGGCACTGCCTTGCACTGACGAGAGGCCAAAAAGCCCGAAACCGATCTGCAAGTGTGTCCCGTCCCAATAATTGAAAATCAATTCTGGTGGTGTATCGCCAAGAGCATATGTGGAATTTCTTCTGTGAAGAATCCCACACTAACACCTGTTGGATGTAATCCAATACCCTTCGTGGTATTAGACAGGGGAGAAGTAGTTTTCTAATAGGTGTTAGTCCGTCAACCTACAGTGTAGGTGAGTTGATGCTGGCCTGAACAAATTGTTAATTTTTGGAATATTTGATTTAAAGCCAGTCTTCAAGCATCCCCATGAATATTTGTTTTATTCGTATTTTCCTTGTACTAGGAATTGGATCCATGCGGATATGCTCTTGGTTAGTACCTAGTCTACGGGCAGATGGCGCAGCAACGGCTATTTTGCTAGTTGTTTGTATCAGCCTAGGTCTAGGGAAGATACTCTACTCGAGTATGATTTTTAATTATGGGAAGTCATCGACTTATGTTGATGATGGCACTGCCTTGCACTGACGAAAGGCCAAAAAGCCCGAAACCGGTCTGCAAGTGTGTCCCGTCCCAATAATTGAAAATCAATTCTGGTGGTGTATCGCCAAGAGCATATGTGGAATTTCTTCTGTGAAGTATCCCACACTAACACCTGTTGGATGTAATCCAATGCCCTTCGTGGTATTAGCCAGGGGAGTAGTTGTTTTCTTATAGGTGTTAGTCCGTCAACCTACAGTGTAGGTGAGTTGATGCTGGCCTGAACAAATTGTTCATTTTTGGAATATTTGATTTAAAGCCAGTCTTCAAGCATCCCCATGAATATTTGTTTTATTCTTTTTGTTGTATGTAATATGATCTTTCGTAATCATTCATAGAAAGTCAAACCTACAATTTTCACTTACGTACTTTCACCATGGACCAGAACCCTTCCTGTCAAAATGAATTCTGACATAAGAGATGTATGAAAACTATATATTCACATCTGATTCTGACAGAATCTGTTTAGAATCCACTTTCACAATCCAATTACCCAAGTATGCCTGTAGGAATTTCACGGCAACAAAAAAGTCGTAAATGTAGAGTGCTTTTTGTAATTTTCGTTTGATGAATTTCTTATGAAGTTCCGAGTGATATTATAGGTAAGAATTATTGATAATCTTTGGGGATTTCGTTTCATCATGAGAATTACCCAAAGAAATATGAGGAACGGAACTCTCGGAGAAATTCGAATGCTGAGAAAATACTGACAGTAAGAGGGTCTCGAAATCGCAGATATGTCGGAGAAATGTGAGAGTTCTCAATATGGGCTTTATTATTATTTGATATTATTAAGAAGATCTGTAAATGAAAAGAAAACTGGGAGATTTCTGGAAAATGATGCAGGTATTACGGTTTGAAATTCAATTTTTTGGGGTGGGTGAATTATTTCTTCTTGTTTTCTCTTTTGGATCCCCAACCTACAACAATCTGAAAAGATGAGAATTAATACTGAAATCTATACAAGTATAGAATGGCAGATTTTCAATTTACCCCGAAAAGTTGAAAATGCGAAATAGTAAACCCAAGACGTACATCCAGAAAAGGCAGATTGGCCCTTCTAAATTATCAGAACACATTCTCACTGCCAATGGGGATCATACAGTAGAATGGAATGACACTCAAATGGTGACAAAGGAAAGCAATAGCAGGATCTGAAAATTGAAGAAATCTGCTTACATCATGCTGTCTGAGGATACTTGAATCCAAACCAATTCTGTTGATATAAGTCGGACATGGCCTTCCCCTCTTAAAAGACAAAATCATATGTCAAATATCAAATATTTGACAGATTTTTTAAACATAAGTGAAAGAGACATATTTGTTGAAACGTGAAACACGATAAGTATTTGATGATTATCAATTATTGTATTTCTTTAAAAAGAAAATTTG
This sequence comes from Zygogramma bicolorata, assembly GCA_032362365.1. Classification (NCBI taxonomy): domain Eukaryota; kingdom Metazoa; phylum Arthropoda; class Insecta; order Coleoptera; family Chrysomelidae; genus Zygogramma; species Zygogramma bicolorata. The sequence goes on along the minus strand of JAVJAQ010004269.1, from coordinate 226,141 downwards.
AGTTATGATTCGAAAAGTTGTTGACTAATATAACGTGTTCCACTCAAGAGGTTTTTCAATTAAAGCAGCAATTTCACGGAGCAGATTCAAAATCTCCCATTCTAGACTTCTATAGATTCCAATATAAATTCTAATTTTTTTAGATTGTGGTAGGTTCAGATCCCAAAAAAGCCTATCCGAAATGTAGGTTCCTCTTTTTCGAAATTGTATATATCGTTTGAGATATAATGATTTGACTCCCTTTTTCTCCGAATCAGGAAAAAAAATCACAACTCCTTTGAAGGAAAAAAGGAAAGAGAAAAATCACAACTTTGTGTTGATAGGTACGTATATATACACGTTCCCATCAATTGAGTTTGTTTGTATTTTGTTTTTATTTTGTTTATGGGAGTTGTGAAGTAGATCAAAAAATTATTCCTGAAACTTCATTTTTCATACAGAAATACTCAAGTTCTTAATTGTATGTATCGTGGTTTACTCAAATGAAATCACGGAAAATTATAGTATATTCCATATTCCTCATGAGGAATCATTCTACTGTGCGAAGGATACATTTCAAGTTCGTTGGACCCTTCAAAATATCCTGAAAGCATGGATCAATTAGTATTGAATTTGGCAACCATGGATACCTGTCTGCATAAGCCAATAACGGTAATGCCAACAAGCAAGCTACTACTCTCCCAACTCAAATTTGTCTTTATCAGTCCCTATCTCAGATGCCCAATTGAACTGGTGACGAAAGCAAGTATATAACTGTGATAACCCAATTGCTTGAACTTGTAACAGAAAATTTATCCCATCATACAGATTATTTCCAGCGGAAAAATCAAGGTCGAAGACTCTATACTACTAGCGCTGTAGAAGGAAATTCGTATCTGTTTTCTTCTCTTTTTCCGTTTAGGCCTATCTGACGAGTAATTGGCATTATTGATTATTTGCTTCTTGTTCGCACATATTATATCAACTGTTTCAATCTAAGAGCCAAGTGGAAAATCTTCAAATTGTCGTTATACGAATATCCAAAGTGTCGCTGGTTTTGGGTAGGTATCTTTGAACTCGAATAAACTGTTTTGTGTTACGAAGATTTTATTTAGGCCTTTCGGTTAACATGAATCGGTAGCCAGTTTTCATTTCGACGTGGTAATTTTCAATGTCTTATTTCTTTTTGATTATCATCGTTGATTCTGATCTATCTGCTCAATAAACATTTGTCTCCAGAAGAAAATTTGAATTTCATTCGCTACAGAATCCAAATCCCGTACAAACTAACTCACTCATATAAAATATGATAATATATTCGTTTTTGGACTCAGTGAGTGGAAAACGCACTATTCCATTCCGATGGGCCTTGTCTCCCCGTTGCCTTTAGGGTGAAAGATACCATTCATTGAGGTGCCTATCCATAACTTCATACAGATTACAGTTGGCGAATAAATGTACAATTTGGGTTGGCCGTAGAAGATTGTTGTTTATTGTTTCCTAGTCCTACTGATCGCTGCAACTGTAAACATTCTATTGTTATGTGATTTCATTTGGGAAATTCGTTGGTTTAATTCATATCCATCGGCCAGAGCCGACGATCTATTAAAACCTGTTTCAAAAAGCATTTTGCACACATGACATACGGGAGAGTAGAAAAATCCAGAGTCGCCCAACACGCTCTAGACAATGACCACAAAATTGGTGAAAGCAATCTCAAACTGATAAAGCAAGTGCATGACACAAGACAAACTCGATGTATGTGAGAGTCTAGAAATAGCAAAATGTAAAACAGCAGGAATGGCGTCAAGGGACCTATCCCTTCCAGCCCGCTTTTCATTTTATTGTTAAAAAGTAATCAGAATAATCAATAATAACAGATGACGGACCCTGGAGGACTAGTTCATTATCAAGAAATTAATTAGAATAATCAACAGTAACGAACAAAGTCCATATCAGACCAAAAAAACTTTAGGTATATAAACAACTAACCCCACCTTTAGATTCAGTATCAATTATCTTCTCCTGAAGATGTTAACCTTGTTAGCGAAACGCGCGTCGAGTGCAAAAATATCAGTTTGGTGTTAGGTTAATTGATCTCTAGGAAGAGTTTCAATTTAGATGTCTACTAGGTAAAACTTCCAGCTTTCGGAATAAATGAGTTTTGTATAACAATTGACTTCTTTTCATCGTTATTGAAGTCCCAAGGAAAAATTATCAGAAATAGTGGTGAAAAAAATAATTCTAGGACTTTTGATCTTTCGTACATTTTGGTGGAATTTCAATATGCTCACGATTATAGCTTCAAAAAAATATATTTCGATTCAAAATAAACTGTACTAAATAATATTAACTCGCACAAGGGAGTAATTTCTGTATCTTATACTCATTTGAATAAAGAGTTTTCAGAAGTAAGTATGATACTTATAGTATTTTTTGAATAGAATATATGTTACCCTGAAAACACAAATAGTGCAGGTTTAGATGCTTTTGGTCCAGCCAACCCCCCTCTTGAAAATGTTTCTATAATCGCCCTTGTCTACACATCAATTCAGACAGAGTAGAAAAATGAATTAAAGATTTACACTTGTTCTTCAGTCAGAATCTACGCCATGTACACAGTTAAGTTTGCCAAGCTGTCCCTACATATGGTTGAATTGTTGAAAGTGTTTGTACAGAGGTGCTTGTACATGTGTTTCTTTCCATCATCATCATCGATTTCATCACGAACAAAACTTTCCTAGAATTTATTCTATAGCTGTGGTGAATCATAGCATGAAGAACGATTTTTTTCATGAGCGTGGAAAACGGGTCAATTGTCAAATATTGCAACGAAACATGATCAACAAAAAACTCAAAACCTACTTTCACATTTCTTGGTTACAATGAAGAGAAACGGCAAAACTCACGTATTATAAATGAATGGCAATGAATAAAAATTCTATAGTGTTATCACACTCTGAACGAACAATATCGCAAACAAAATTCCACATTAAACTCCTGAATGCTTTTCAAAGCCTAATAGTCATTGATCTTCCAAGGGTATACAATAAATGTTCAAACCCTGAGGGAGAAAACGTAAAAGAACTAAAGGCCTCTGACCCAAAGACTTGAATGCTCGAGAGTATAATATGATATATTATGTAATGATACCCATGATGCAAATTCATTTATTTTTGTACTTACAAATCGAAATATCGAGAAATGTTATGATACCATTTGACCAAGAAAATTTTTATTTTATGAAAGTGATCAACTATCATATATTACAGAACAACGATGAACTAGTTAGACATTAAGCGCTAATTGCACCGCCTGGCTTTAATTGTGGTTTTCCTCAACTAGGTTTTGTTGCCATGGATAGTTCAGTTTGAACTTCTATTGAATAGAGTGTGCAATTGGCCCAAATTTTGAATTACCAGGTTAGTGTGCCTGATAATACTTTTACTTCCGTGAGTTTGGCTTTAGCGTTTGGAATACGTTTTTCCGTATGAATACTGAATACTTTTCAATCCCAGATAGTCATTATCGATATCATAATTCATAATACAAGTGATTCATGAACATTTCACACATCTGGAATGACCATAATTTATAGGAAAATATAATTCTGCAATTTTATGAACTAGAAAAACTCCGAACTGAAATGATATTTCACTGTATAAAAAATCGCAATCAGCAAAGGTAAAGTAACGAATGAAAACAAAGTTTCGGGACCAGAAATATCTGAAGTGAGGTAGAAAAGTTTTACGAATCATAAATCCAAAATTGGTTGTGCATCTAGAGCGCCCTCATGCAAATTCAGTTTTTGCATGAATAAGTTCATTTATTTTGACTGTAGAATTGGAAATCGCAGTTGAAAAGTTCATCAATTGATTATGCATGGAAGAATTTCATTTAGCGAAGACTACATTCTTCAAAATGAATAACTCAACACCGATTGATTGAAACTCAATTCATTAGTTTCCGCAAATTCTCAGTAATCGAGGGGAGAAGTGGATACCATAAATTTCACCACCCGGGATATTTCTTATCGAAAACAAACAAAACCAGCAAATCATCCCAAAGCACTAACTAATTAAAACGACTCATTGGTCTCTTCAGTCTGTTTTGGGAGAAACTTTTTGGGAAGTTTTAGTGAACTTCTGCAGTAATTGGATATTTTGTTTAGCCACGATGTTTCGAAATTGAGTTGGGTATCCAGTCCAACATTTCTGAATGAGTTGAAATTTAAGAGGTCAAACCAGATTCCTTTGATATCGTTTAGTATAATTTTGCTCGCCTAATCAGACACATCATCTCATGAATTACACGGATACTTCTGATGAAAGTTGAACAAAGTGAAGATCAGGCGCGTATACAACTCAAGTTCATAGGGGTGGTAATCACTGAGAAAATCATCCGTTTGCACCATTTCATCAAAACACAAATGCATATTGGCCTTTTTACAAACTTACCTTCCGCAATGACTTAAATTATAAGGAAACTCTGGAATAAAAACGTCAGATTTATTTAATCTTCATATTTTTCATAAATGAAATTGGAAAGTAGAGGAGACAATAATTTTCGATGAAAATAAACTTCAGACTTTAGAGATAACTAACATTTGCCCTGTCAACTTAAGTAAAAATGAACCGTTATAGTGATATTCGTTCATGTATATATCATATACATATCAATATGAGTAAAATGAAAAGTATATACTTATTGAACACAAGACGATGCATCAGAAAAATGAAATAATACCTAAATTCAAATTTATCAATTTCTCCCGAAATACCAGAGACTATATAATCTTCTGAGATATTCTACAATTTTGATAATAATTTTGAATTTAATTACTGGATTCTGCGATCTTACAGGGTTACAGGGAGAAAGGTGAAATAAAATTGTGATTGATTTTTCATTCATTCATTATATTTTTTGATATCTCCCTATATTTTTCGAAATATAATGTAATATTTTATTTGACTGACTGATCATGGGGGGGGGGAGTAAGTACCCCCTTTACTCCCCCTTATATACGCGCCCGGTGTAGATGCCTGAACGCCGGCGCCGTGTTAAAAAATATTGATAGTCCAGTCTACGACGGTGAAAAAAGTGTAAACTGTGTATTTATCCCATACAGCACCGATTCGTATGAAAATTTGGATATAGGTTCTACTTACACTCCATTCCAAAATCTACCCCGTGCCGAGGGTTGCTTTCTCCCTGGGGGGTGGATGCCACCCCTTCTTGGGGGTGAAAAATTTTTTATTGGAAATAAGTGCGGAAATCAATAGATTGACTAATTCTAAGCACTTTTTGTTCAATAAAGTTTTTTCTGAAAAGCAATACTTTTCGACTAATTCGCGAGTAGAATTGTCTGTTTTCAGTAAAAAAAAAACATATTTTCAGATCCTTTCTCGCGAATAACTGGAAAATAATGCATCTAATCGAAAAACCTGCGGAGAGCAAAATTATAGCTTTTGAAAAAACAAAGGCGATTGTTTAAATGTGATGTATGCGAACCCACTACAAACTGAATAATTGCTTGTGAAAAGTTGATTGGTATTTTCAAACGCCAAAATGGAAAGTTTCTAGACATAATAACCAAAAACCAATGCATTTTTCGGGAAAAACTAATTGGACCTTTTCCGAAGTCCTTCAAAAATCCTTTATTTTTGTTATTTTCAAAACTTTCTAGCATCAAAACTGACCGAGGTATGAAGGAAATAATGTTGAATCCTATTTTGTCGTTGAAAAAAAATTGTGAATGACTCATCCTCTCTTCCCCACCCCCTTGAAAAAAATCGTTGTTACTCCATAATTCACTTCATTCATGTTCTTATAATGAGTTCTGAGTTTTTCATCGATTGAAAGTACGCAGTTTTGGAAAAAATTGAGATGGAAGGGAAAAAATCATATACGTAATTCAGCGAAAAATCACAATTTCTTCGAAATAACTCGAAAAGTATTGATCACATGCAAAATTTTCTTGAGTACAAAATTGAAGGCTTTTTCTCTCTGAAAATTTCGGTGTTTCATTTTTTTCTGCAGGATGAAAATAGAGTAAGAAATGGCCAGTTAAATATTGTGAGGGTTCGTGCAAAGTACCTTTTTTGAGCCCTTTCAGCATGAACCTTTTCAAAAATATGATCTGAAACAAAAAATAATGTGAAAGAGCTTATAGCTCTTGAAAAAAGCTACATAATACTTCTTCGGTGGATTCGATTGCTTGAAGACTAAGCGAGTTATGGGGAAAAAACCAAAAAAAAATTTTTGTAGAAACTAGAGAATGTACATTAGTATATTGCAGAATACACATAGTAACTATATTTGAGGCCTAGTGGAATTATATGTATGTTATATATGTATATATACATATAGTTCCACTAGACAACGATCTTTTCCAAAGGCGGGGGGAAGCAAGGATGAGTTATTTACAATTTTTTTTCAAGGAAAAAATAGGATTCAACATTATTTCCTTCATACCTCGGTCAGTTTTGATGCTAGAAACTCTTATAAATAACAAAAATTAAGGATTTTTGATGGACTTCAGAAAAGGTCCAATTTGTTTTTCCCGAAGAATGCATTGGTTTTTGGTTATTGTACGTAGAAACTTTCCATTTTGGCGTTTGAAAATACCAATCAACTTTCAACAAGCAATTATTCAATCTGTAGTGGGTTTGCATACGTCACAAATAAACCATCGCCTTTGTTTTTTCAAAAGCTATAATATTGTTTTCTGTAGGTTTTTCGATTTGATGTATTATTTTTCAGTTATTCGCGAAAAAGGATCTGAAAACGTGTTTTTTTTTGCCCGAAAACCGTCAATTTTACTCACGAATGAGTCGAAAAGTATTGCTTTTCAGAGAAAACTTTATTGAACAAAAATTGCTTAGAATTAGTCAATCTATTGATTTCCGCACTTATTGCCAATAAAAAAAATTTCACCCCCAAGAAGGGGTGGCATCCACCCCCAGGGAGAAAGCAACCCTCGGCAGAGGGTAGATTTTAAAAAAGAGTGTATGTAGATCCTGAATACAAATTTTCATGCGAATCGGTGCTGTATGGGATAAATACACAGAAAAATGGTCATAGACTGGACTATGACGAGCGTTTCTGCAACTCAGCTTGTATGACATTGCTGGAATGAAAAGTTATAAGTGGTGTTACTTATCCTACAAGTCATGACGGAGTACGGTTTTATTTATTGATTTCTTCAGCCAGGTCACATGTAGCACATTATATTAGCTGAATCCTGATTTTAGATCGAGACAATCAATATATGATGTTGATTATGGAATGATATCGAGAAAACAAAATTTCAATTTCAGTATTGGTTCAATATGGATAATAAATTTCAACCATATATTATATGGTGCAATATTGATATGATATCGGTTTGAGATATATATGCTCGGATAGGCTTCCGCGGTTGGATATGTGCTCTCTGGAACTTCCGATAAAGTGAGCCGCATTCTGACAAAATTCGACATCAAGACAGTTTTCACAGCAAACAATCGAATATCCTCTTTCCTGCGCTCACCTAAAGATACAATACCCTACTAATCACGAGGAATATACGATATTCCTTGCCACGACTGCCCGAGAACATATATAGGATAGACGAACCGACGAGTATTAAACAGGTCCTACGAGCACGAACTAGCAGTACGTAGTTCGGACATGACCTCGACTCTCTTCAAACACCATCACGAAACCGGACCCAAAATTGACTTCAACAACACGAAGATCATTGCCACAGCAAAAACAATCCACTCCAGAATCATTCACGAAGCAATAGAAATTGAAAAACGCCCTCAATGCCTCAACAAACGAGACGACTCCCAAAGGCTCCCCAATTCCTGAAATCCATTGATTAATCCTTCTCAAACCAGACCTGTATACAGTCCGACAGTTTCAACAACGTCGGATTCTCATACAGCTATAAATACCATGAGTGCTGAGGGTTAAGAAGACTTAGGCCTCGCCATCAAGTCAAGAAGTCTCGAGAATGGCTCCAAAGTGGGAGCCGAAACGTCGAAAGAAGAAAAATTCCATATATATATATATATATATATATATATATATATATATATATATATATATATATATATATATATATATATATATATATGTATATATATATATATATATATATATATATATATATATATATATATATATATATATAGACTTGCATATCTTTTCCATAGTCAATTTTTAACATTGGGATTCCAATATCTGTTTGCTATTCTCGGGATAGTGAATAGCAAAATCGATATCCCGAATTAGGTACCATATTGGTGTATTCCTTCCATAATATTAGTCTATAGTAATCTTCATTCAGAATATTTTGATTTTGAACATCGTCGGTGATTCGATAAGACTTCCGTGAGAGTAAACATGAAAATTGCATATAAATTTTTCACTCTGTTGCAACTCTAGGGCTACATGAAGGATTTGAAGAAAAAGAGAGGAGAAGACAATCACAATCAGCTACAAGGGCTGTAGTAGATGATAGATTGGTCAACATCTGCAAACCATTAATATTCGTTTCGAAGTGCGTTATACTATATCTGAAATGGAACAGAGAAATACTGGACTCCCCGAACAACGATCGATTTCATTCAGCCTTCCTCTGATTCGATTTCGATAAATCATTACGGCAGTCAAACTAGCATTGGTAGTAGGCACAAATTACACAAACAAGTTCAGATAGGCAACCGCATACTTACACAGTGTGTAACAACGGAAACTTAACAAAGCCGTTTTTTATTATAAACAGTAAGAGTTTCAAAAAAGCTCGGACACGTCGATTTCTATTCAAAGGGGGACACCTTTCAGACTAATCAGATATTTTGTAGTGCGCACCCCCTCGGAGGGGTGCGTCCGACGACCCTTATTATTTAGATAGGGAAACTAGGTCGAGTAGGTTGCTTCAAAGGTGTTTAGAAATACCTTTACGACTCTGTTAAAGGAAAATTTTTGTAACGATTGGTAACGAACCCCATCCCCCGAAAAAATCTCCCCGTAATAAACAAAAAATACGGAATCACATAGACACGTTTTAGCAGGTTGTCATAAAAAGCCAAAATTAATTTTACTATGAAAGTTCTGAGCGTAAATTGTACCTTAAAAACAATTTGATCTATTTTAAAAAGCGTTGAACTCAATACAAATACCTTTGTGAAACTTCAAATTATCTCGAAAAACTAATCGTCACAAAAATTTTCTGTTAATAGAGTGGTAAAGGTATTCGAAAGACCTTTATAAAAAGGTGCCGCTCGACCTACTTTTCCTATCTAAATAAGGGTCGTCGGACGCACCCCTCCGAGGTGTGTACTACAAAAAATCTGAGTAGTCTGAAAGATGTCCCCTTTCAATTAGAATCCGACGTGTCCGAGTTTTTTTTCAAATCTCACGTTTTATATTCAACAACGGCTCTGTTAAGTTTTCGTTGTTACACACTGTATAAACCGAAAACTATTGCGCCACATTCATGTAGCGGGCAAAATTTTATATTCTACATAAATACAAATATTTTTGAAATATCCCGATTTGTTTTATCTGTGCTAAAAAACGTCATCCTATGCTATCAATTTTTCCAACGAAATAATTCCATATCGAAACAAACAAATACACCAAATCATCCTCGTAGAATAACTTATTAAAACGATTCATTGGTGTCTTCAGAATTACTCGAAATGAACTTCTGCAAAGTTTTAATGAACTTCTCGCTATATATTTTGTTTGATTTCCAGGTTTTGAAATTATAATGAGCATCCAACATGGCTCTGGTAATGGAATAAATCATTGAGAATTCATGAGTCTTGATTATGTTATTCGAAATGGTTTTGATACCTCTCTTCTTGTGACTTAGGAGAACATTTTCATTAGTTTGATTGTTCACAAGGTTGGTTTTGAATCGAATAATTAGGAAACTGCGAAGGCTCTCAAATAGCGACTCATCACATTATGTCCAGGCAAATCAAGATAATAATCTATCCGGAAATATCGAATTAGTTTTTCAGCACACGAAGTCCATTCAGAAATCATCAAAAAACATGTCATGAGTTTTTGGGGTCAGTCACTTCTGAGAGTTATAATAATAATAATAATAATTAAGTTTTATTGTCCGAAGAATGAATCTTATTGACAAAGCGTGTGTGAATAATAAAAAATGTATACAAGCATATATTATACTGAGTCCATAAAATTTGAAACCTCTAAAATTATAAACAAGTTCATATACACACATATACTTATGATATGATAGAAACAGATGTTTAGCACACTGAAGAAAATGTCCACAAGTTTATAGTGTGGAACAAACAGAAATAAAAAAAATCAAGGAGAGAACTTCACAAAACAAAATGGATGCTAAAAGGAACTCAGTTTAGTTTGACACTAACATTAGCTCAGTGTACGATGCATTTCAGAGTAAGTATTGGTGGAGGTTATCATCATAAAATTCGTCAAAACTGTAATAGGGTCTATCCGAAAGTAAAACTTTAATTCTGAGGGGCTTTCTTTACACTTAACGTCGTTTGGAAAGTGGTTGAATATTTTCAGACCATTGTAAATTACTGAGTTTCAAGTCAGTGTCGAGGTGGGTAAAGGCAGTCTAAACCCGTGAGTCTGATGAGTGGAATAGTTAGATGATACCAGAGAAAATTTATATCTGTTCGTTTATCAAACAAGCCGTTTCTGATATAGAAATGGCATAAACTGTCAAGATATTGTATGTAATGAATATAGGCTTACAAGAGTCTTGTTGTTTCATTTTGAAGAGATAACGTATTGCTCTTTTTTGAAGTACAAACACAGAATTCATGAGATTTCCAGAACATACTCCCCATAACGGAATTCCATATCTCAAGTTCGTAAGCTGTTTAACGAAAGCACCTCTTTCAAACTCATTTTTCGAACCAATCCAAGTAGTAGCCATATCCAAACTGAGTGAAGCCAATAACGAAACTGAACAATTCCTCTCTATGATTTTTGTTGTGGAGGGTACTGCACTCATGATGTACTGACTGTTATATATCATTCTCTGTTAGATAAAACAGGAGATGGCCTTTTCTTGAAAATATTTTCAGTGTCTCTTCCATATAGTAGACGACGTTCTGATAACTTACGTATGTGGTCTTTTTTGGGTCTTTTCATCCAGGGACCAGTCAGGGACGTTCTGAGTACGTACCCTTCTTGACTACACCCGAAAATGTACTTTCCCAGCACGTACATATCAAAACGCAAATGTTTTGAGATAAGATCATTGAAAAAACGATGAGTTTTGGAACCTTTGGTGTAAAAGTTGAAACTTTTTCTAGAGATCAATTACCCTAACACCAAACTGATATTTTTGCACTCGACGCGCGTTTGCTATTTAGCGAAATGTAAAAACAGCATGAATGGTGACAAGGGACCTATCCCTTTTAGCCTGCTTTTCAATTTATTGTTGAGGAAGTAATCAGAAATCAATACAAACAGATGACGGAACTTGCAGGTAGTCAGTTCATTAGCGAGAAATTAATTAGAATAATTAACAGTAACGAATGAAATCCATATCGGACCGGAAAACTTTAGGTATATAAATAACTAACCTCAGCTCTAGATTCAGTATCAATTTTCTTCTCCTGAAGATGCTAACCTTGTTAGCGAAACGCGCGTCGAGTGCAAATTTGCACATCTGTGCACATTTCTGCACATTTCTGCACAGATACTTGTACGCTACTACAGAACACTACAACAGAAATTAATTTGTGTGATTTTTCACTGATTTACTGAAGGTCTCCTAGTTTTGTTAGTGCTCATCGCCCACACTGCTCCAACAACTTGTCATAAACTATGCAGACAAAACAGAGACCCTTTGATCTTTACCAACTAGAGACAGGAGTCACAGAAGTTTCCAAATTTAGATACAAAACACAAACAAGACTAAAATGTCCCCGAAATGTATCGGATTTGATGCCACTTTATCGCGAAACACGAATGTCTTGTCGTTGTTTTATCTGCTTGGTCTGTCTGGATCGATCAGAGACGCCTGAGTAAGTATATTTTTGACGTACCCAGAACGTACTCAAAATGTTTGAAGTGAGTACGTATATTTCTGGAACTACTCAGTACGTACTAAAATGTACGCACTGATTATGTGATTTACTGGATGTTCCCCTTAGCTGCTGAAATGTACGGCTATCCTTCATCTGTAATAATCAAATATGCATTGAATGCATGTACAATACATAGGGTGGTTCTCAATTCATATTCTTATATAATGGACAGTTTTCATTTTGGGCTGTAACGTAACATTATGTTGATGAATATTTGGTCAGAAGAAATGGACGAACTTTAAAATCCTGGTGAAGTATAATAATTAACCATTCTGACAATTTAGAATTCGAGAAATGGACTTCCTCAGACGTAGAAGGTCCTCGATTGAATGATAAAAACTAACACTAGAATTTGACTTAAATGACTTCCGAATATACGATGAAGGTGACGTTACCTCGATACCTTCCGTAGTTCATATTTTTCTATTTCGTAATGAAGTTGAACTGATATTATGAAGTTTGAACTCATCTAACGAAGCTTAGTTTGAATATTTTTTTGAGTCTTGTTTTTCCACTGGTGATTTCGTTGATGTGTTCTGCTATGTGAAATTTGATTTGTGTTTTGTACCTATGCTATGAGAGCCGATCTATCATTTACTAGTATTCAGATATCAGGAGTAACTATTCCTACAAAGTCATGTTTTTCGTTGCTACGAATTACGATCAGTAATAATTTCTCATGGAAAAACCATGTGAGATCGATCGCTGAAGGTGCTTCCCAGAAACGTGGATTTCTATTTCCTGCGAAGAAGTACTTCACTTCTAGTCAACTTCTAATTATCTACAGGGCTTAGATACGATCTGTCTTGGAATATAGTTCTTATATATGGAGCTCGGAACCAAAACATTCATTGAAGATTCTTCTTTCTATTCAGAGAAAGCAATCCGTATTGTTGGTGATTCCTCGCTCACAGACTCGCTCACTTCTTGGGGCATTGTAGAAGGGTCAGAGACTTATCTCTCTTCTATATATATATATATATATATATATATATATATATATATATATATATATATATATATATATATATATATATAAATATATATTTCACGGTAGGTGTCCCTGCAGCATCTGCACGGATGACCCCACGAGGACGAAGGGTCAGAGACTTATCTCTCTTCTCTATATATATATATATATATATATATATATATATTTCACGGTAGGTGTCCCTGCAGCATCTGCACGGATGACCCCACGAGGACAGAATTCCCACTCCTTTGTTGTGAGCTTGGAGACGTGTCGAATCTCTTTTGCTCAGGGATCTTTTTTCAATAGACCAGCTGAACTTTGGAACTCTTTGCCGAGAATTGTTTTTCTCGAGACTTACAAACTTTACAAAGCGAATATCAATTCGTATCTCCTGTTCATTGATTCAAGCAGTGTTCTTTGAACATTAACAACAAAAAAACAAAACAAAAAATTATAATCATACTATTTATAGTTTATACTTAATACATGAATTCACAATAATAAAAATAAATATAACTAATAAAACATCTGTGATCTTGAAGGATATATGTTTTTGGTTATGTATAAGGCATCGCGCTGACGTCACTGACAGGATAATGAAATTTGGGAATCAGGCCATTCTCTGTAATGGTGTTTGATGTCCTTAACGGAACTGGAGTGATTGGTGATCACACAAATCACACCATAAAACCTGTGATGAGAGTTGAAACAGTTACTTCGAATGACGAAATTATATAGGTATTGTTTATGTATGGTCACAACCATGCCCATAAAGCAGTTACTTTCCTTACTTGTGACATTGAAAAAGATGAATAATTGTATATCATCGCGTATCGCTCGGTATTCACATCTATAATTGCTCTCACAGAGCAAGGTTTTAATGAATTGAGGGAATACATACCAGTATGAAAAACTACAATTTTCGTCAATACATGAGTTCCTAGTCCTGTCACAAATAAGTTTTTGAGATTAGATGAATACTACAATGCGCAATCAAACGATTCTGAAACTGCAAATTGTTATGATGGAAATGACAACTTGGTATATGTATACGAACTCTAACGCATTTTGGAAAGTATACAGAGTACTTCAAGAACAAGCAAATATTTGAATTTCAGTAATATTTTCGACAGGTGTCAGCCACACCTTGCTCTAATGCAAAACCAGACGATTGAAAGTGGTGTTTAGTTTACATTATCCCCCTACGAATACGGCGAACGGCGAAGAGCTTCAGGATGTTTACTTAGTCTAACCAGGGATGCGGTGACCTATATCACTCCACTTTTCAGCCACCATTCTGCACCTGACAAATGTTAGTTCACTCTTCGAGTTCTTCGTAGGTGGTGAATCTCAGGGCAGAGGCATTATATTATGTAATGATGATGCAAACATTTTTTGTGCACAAATTGAGAAATAAAAGTGACTTATGTGTGCTCCAGGTGCCGTCGTGTCATATAAACGGGGAAGTAGATTTCTAGATGGGCTTCTTCTTCCTTTTTGTGAATGAGTTGAATTTCAATGAATGATATACATGAACCTATCAACAGTTATTTCTTTGCCATACTATTTCATTATAGTGTGTTCAATGATGAGTCACCAACCACTTCACAGTGTACTTGATGTTATAATGTGCGGAGCATAAAGACATGATATTTTGTACAAGTTAACATTTGACTTTTTACAGTGTTTTCCTAACAACTATAGTTTTCAGTGAATATTGAATGGAATTTGGTTTTTTTCTTCATATATATATATATATATATATATATATATATATATATATATATATATATATATATATATATATATATATATATATATATATATATTATATATATATATATATATATATATATATATATATATATATATATATATATATATATATATATATATATATATATTGTTGATGCGATAACGTGCTGATTGACTTGAGAGTTTGTATGCGATACAGGTGTAGATAGCTGTAAGGGCGATAAGACCTTACAAAACCGAGTGCTTCTGGCACAATGCTGTGTGAGTTGCCCAACATCTACTACGTATCCTTGGTACGAGAAGACTATTTTGCCACTTCATTGATGGAAATATTGTATTAGCCTTCTTCTGATTCACAAAAGAAACAATAAAACAATGCCTAAAAAAATTATGATATTTCTTCTGAAAAAGGATTGAAAGGATTCGGCCGAATGAATTTTGACATCTTTTGTAGTCAGTAACATCAATGTCTCTGACAATTATTGTTAGGTCTGGTATCTATAGTTTAGTTCAGACCAATCGAAGACATTTTCCATAGGAAATTTTTAAATCGTTTGGAAATCTACTCACCTGGTACATCGTCATGAATTTACCCTTTGAATGAAACATGTTCATTCACCTATTCAGGACAGTATAAGTGGCAATTTTTCGAATGGCAGAACTCAACATGATGATATTTATTTTGAATTATCTGAAGCAAAGCATACATTTCGTGATGTTTCTCAACGAAGTTTGTTAGACAACACCTATTCGTAACATACGATGCAAACGTACCGTCATCATTGAAACTAATGTAAAAATGATATTCCCACACTGACGCCTACGTTACAAGGCTTGCTCACCAGAATATTTTGATTTATTGATATCGGGGAGAAATCTCAATTCAGAGCGACTATTTGTTACATGCCTTCAGCACTATGCTCAAGATAAATGCTGATAGGAAGATGATGATGATTTTTCGAAATCAGATAGTTTCATACCTTTCAGTACTATCAGTTTCTGCGCTACTTGCTTCGAACTCTAGGATTATTAGAAAATTCAAAATGTTCGTAACTCTCGATACTATCATTGTGTACGCCATAGGTTCTTCTTAATCATTTGGTTGGACCTCCACCCTTTTACCATTTTCAAGGTAGGAAATTTGATTTTACTCCGTATACTCGGTTATACTGCTTGAATCTGAAATTATGGTAGGTCGTTCTATTACCAAAAATTAGTTATTTTGCTTGTATTACGTTATCATGACGAACTCGATAGATGAATGAATATGTGATTATCAATTATGTTTTTCCCATCCAGACTGTGTATGTGGATTATTTCTCATTTTTCAGTATACCCTGTTGCGTTCTAGTTCAGCTACAATCCCTAGTGATTGATTTTAAAACAACAAGAATAATCCTGAATTGAAGTGTTCCAGTCAGAATTGACTGGGACTCGTACTGTTTGGATGAATTTCATGACTATACCGAAATTTCCGGTTGAATCATAACATCAAAACCATTCATTGGATGAGAGGGATTTCCGAATGAAAATAACTTTTCGTTTTCAGAATTCAGAAAGAATTTTATTCGATGATTTTTATATTATTTGAATGACAATTTCATATATTTTATATCTCCTCTCGAGATAAGAATCACTGAAATTTATTCAACTGTCTCAAAAATCTGTAAACAATGCTTTTGTTCAATGTCCCCCCTTTTATTTTTTGAAGGGGTCAACTCGAAAAATTGAAACTTGGAATAATTAAATTGATGCTTGAAGACTATATTTTTGAGTAAAATTGACACATGGAAATTTCACGATGGTGACTGGGCATTCAGTTTCGTTCACCTTTTGCATCAAATAGCCCCAAAAAAAAAAAGTCTAAATATGACAGATCTGGCAAGCGGGCTGGTCATTCCGTAGGACCTCTAACGTCCAATCTAACGTCCATGGAAATTATTATCCGAATAGTGTTTTACTTGTCTGGAGTTATGTATTGGTGCTCCATCTTGTTGGAATAATAATTTCCAAATCGAATTCATTAGGATTCACTTCGACGATTTCGGTGTTCAATAGTTGTTTTCAGCATATTCAAATACAGTTTCCCTATTAACTTTCGTTCAATTGGCCATTTTGGAGATAGTTTACGTGTAAATTCGAAAACTGAATGAGAATATTTGCACTGAACAGTAATGTTCGTTGTCGCAATGACATTTTTGTCCTTTTTCATGAACAAAAAGGAAACTCATCAAACCATATCGGATTGTTGGGATTGCTATATGGCAGACAAAAACGAATACTCCCATAAAATTTGATATCAATGTGGTTCCAGGTAATCATTGAAAGTTTTGCCATTTGGTAGTAGGTGAAGATATTGACTTCATATTCTAGGGTTGTGAAGTATTCGTCAGGAGCTCCAAAATGATCCATCAAAACTCCCCCCTTTCTATTAAATTTTCTTCGGATGGCGCCCAGTCGCCAGCTTAAAATTTTCTCCTGTAAATTTCACTCCAAAATATAGTATTTGTGCATCAATTTCATGAACTCAAGTTTCATTTTTCTGAGATGAAGCACTGCATGAAAAAACAAGAGCAATGAATTCGCATAGCTCAAAACTCAGATCCTAGATCCCTAACGATGCATTGTGATCGTTAGCATCATAATAGTATATTATGCAACGATCGTGTAATGATGGTTATTAATATATGAGCATAAACCGGGATACGAAACGAGCCGAAGGAGAGTTTCGTATGGTTTATGCGAGTGTATTAATAACCATTACATGAGAGTTGCATACGCTATTTTATCTACACCCAATAAATAATGAAGAACTGAAAATATAATATTATTAGGTATTTATAATGAACACAATAATAGTAGGTAATCAATCGCATTTCTTTCAAAAATTCTACAAAATTATAATTAATGGTATAACCACGGCAAATACAAGAATGAGAAATGAAAAGAAAAAAAAATGAAAAAAAATTCTGCCGAGGTCAGGAATTGAACCTGGACATAACTTTCCACTGCCGGCGCCTTTGACCACTCGGACGTGAGAGCCCATATAGTTTGGTAGAAAATGAAAACATATGTGTTCCATTTGTAAAATGAAAAATATAATTCTTTCGATTGTATTTTTTTCTTGTCTAAGACATCTGAGGAGGAGTCGCTGGTAATTCTTCTATATCACTGCTAAAAGACATTTTCATTCGATTATCGAAAATTGACTAAATTCTTCAAAAATTCAATACCTACTGATTTTGTCTTGACAAACGTCAAAATGCAAAGCTTGCACATCATGCTTGATTGAAAAATAATGGGTTTCTATTGGTTGAAAATCTATATCGTAATGAAAATCTGTATCGTAATGGATTTCATTATAAAACGGGTTGTAGGCATATAAGTGTATTATTAGAGTACGGGTGTAGATAAAGTCCTATTCGTTATCAGCTCTGGTCACTTTTCTTTCTCTTCTCACCCCCCATGAAGCTTGAAGTTCTTAAACCCTACAAAGTGCCATTCGAAACAAACAAACGATTATAAACTGCTCCTGAAGTTTTTTCGACAGATCCGAACAACAAGAAACACAGGGAGTCTGCTGTGACAATTAAACGAAAGTTATGATATATCGCTTTGAGTTTCGAAGAGGAGCATATGAAACTTATCGGAACTACGGCAGACTTCTGTAAGTCCTCTGAAGGAGTATGCTTTCATAGTTATGTAGGATTATGAGAGAATCAGATTGAATTTTCTGCGAAACTGTTTCGTGATAAGTCGAGTGATGAGTTTATATTAAACAAAAACTATTTGAACTTCTTTTCAACTTTTTTTTTCAACTTCCAGAACATTCTAGACCAGGGTTTTCCAATTTACGGAGGGCCCTATATACCGAAACAAATTGAATTTATCTCGAGTTGGAGTTGATGTCAAAACTATAATGGCGAAATATTACTCCAGTCTATGACGGTGAAAAAAGTGTAAACTGTGTATTTATCCCATACAGCACCGATTCGTATGAAAATTTGGATATAGGTTCTACTTACCCTCTATTCCAAAATCTACCCCGTGCCGAGGGTTGCTTTCTCCCTGGGGGTGGATGCCACCCCTTCTTGGGGGTGAAAAAATTTACATTGGAAATAAGTGCGGAAATCAATAGATTGACTAATTCTAAGTACTTTTTGTTCAATGAAGTTTTTTTTTAAAAAGCAATTCTTTTCGACTTATTCGCGAGTGGAATTGTCAGTTTCAGTCAAAAAAAATACGTTTTCCGATCCTTTTTCGCGAATGACTGGAAAATAATGCATCTTATCGAGAAAGCTGTGGAGAGCAAAATTATAGCTTTTGAAGAAACAAAGGCGATTGTTCATTTGTGATGTATGCAAACCCACTACAAACCGAATAATTGCTGTTCAAAGTTGATTGGTATTTTCAAACGACAAAATGGAAAGTTTCTACGTACAATAACCAAAAACCAATGCATTTTTCGGGAAAAACTAATTGAACCTTTTCTGAAGTCCTTCAGAAATTCTTCATTTTTGTTATTCATAAAAGTTTCCAGCATCAAAACTGACCGAGGTATGAAGGAAATAATGTTGAATCCTATTTTTTCCTTGAAAAAAAATTGTGAATAACTCCTCTCTTCTCCCCCCTTTGAAATAAATCGTTTTTACTCCATAATTCACTTCATTTCTGTTCTTATAATGAGTTCTGAGTTTTTCATCGATTGAAAGTACGTAGTTTCGGAAAAAATATTGAGATTTAAGAGAAAAAAATCATATACGTGATTCAGCGAAAAACCACAATTTCTTCGAAATAACTCGAAAAGTATTGATCACATGCAAAATTTCATTGAGTACAAAAATGAAGGCTATTCTTCTCTGAAAATTTTGGTGTTCCATTTTTTCCGCAAGATGAAAATAGAGTAAGATATGGCCAGTTAAATATTGTGAAGGTTCGCGCAAAGTACCTTTTTTGAGCACTTTCAGCATGAACCTTTTCCAAAATATAATCTGAAACAAAAAATGATGTAGATGAGCTTATAGCTCTTGAAAAAAGCTACGAAATACTGTTTTGGTGGATTTGATTGCTTGAAGAATAAGCGAGTTATGGGAAAAAAACAAAGACAATTTTTGTAGAAATTAGAGTATATACATTAGTATATTGAAGAATACAAATAGTAACTATATTTTAGGTCTAGTGGAACTATATGTATATTATATATGTATATATACAGATAGTTCCACTAGGCATCGATTTTTTCCAAATGGGGGAGAAGATCCTCTCTTCTCCCCCATTTGGAAAAAATCGATGTTATTCACAATTTTTTTTCAACGAAAAAATAGGACTCAACATTATTTCCTTCATACCTCGGTCAGTTTTTATGCTAGAAACTTTTATAGATAACAGAAATAAAGGATTCCTGAAGGACTTCAAAAATGGTAAAATGAGTTTTTCCCGAAAAATGCATTGGTTTTTGGTTATTGTACGTAAAAACTTTCCATTTTGGCGATTGAAAATACCAATCGACTTTCAACAAGCAATTATTCAGCTTGTAGTGGGTTTGCATACATCACAAATGAACAATCGCCATTGTTTTTTCGATAGCTATAATTTTGCTCTCCACAGGTTATTCGATTAGATGCATTATTTTCCAGTTATTCGCGAAAAAGGATCGAAAAACGTGTTTTTTTGACTGAAAACCGACAATTTCACTTGTGAATAAGTCGAAAAGTATTGCTTTTCAGAAAAAACTTCATTCAACAAAAAGTGCTTAGAATTAGTCACAATTGATTTCCGCACTTATTTCTAATGAAAATTTTTTCACCCCCGTGAAGGGGTTGCATCCACCCCCAGGGAGAAAGCAACCCTCGGCACAGGGTAGATTTTGAAAAAGAGTGTATGTAGATCCTGAATCCAAATTTTCATGCGAATCGGTGCTGTATGGGATAAATACACGGGAAAATGGTCATAGACTGGACTAATATAGGAAATAATGTCATCCTTTCCATTGAAACACCTTTTTGATTGAGTATTGAGAATTCTATTCAAATTTTGATTATCACTTGAAAAATCTTTTTATTAATATTGGTAACGGTTAAATTTCCTAGTGGTAGGTCCCGAGTTTGGTTATTTATTTTAGACGGTTCGTAGTCCGGACAAGTTTGGGAACTACTGTTCTAAACTATTATATATTGCTGCTTGCGATGGAACGCACTGTATACTTCCGAAATGTATGCCCCGTTAATTTACAATCTTATGATAACACTAGTTGAAGTTGTAATTGGCATATTTTTTCACAATAAATTTGGGTGAATTGTAAAACACCCTCTATATTTCAATGCAGCATATTTTGAAGCGACATATTCATGTTTGAAAAATGTAGGGCAGTCTTTAAGAAAGCTTGTATCGAAATTAACGACCGCAAAATTGTACATGGAGCACTAAGGAGCGTGTATATTTTTTGCAGATAATGAATTATTTCAATTTCAATTACTTTCCTTCTCAACGGCAGACTGTAAAAAAAACTGCCGGAAAAAGTAAATGACAATTTATTTATTACCTATCCTGAATAATTTCAATTTCGAAAGTTACGTCTCATGCGAGAAAAGGAAAAATTTCATGAAGTTTTTCAGTATTCATTAGGGATAAAAAATCTCTAGTGGAGAAAAGAATCAATTATTTTCAGAATACAACGTTTCCAAGTTAGTTCGGTAATAATTTCGAGGAATATAATTAATACATTACCAAATCGGTATGAATTCTGTTGATTTTTTTATTGGCGGAGGTGTATTTGATCTATGGTTCCGGTTATAAAGAAATTCATGTCAATTCAACAGTTCTCTGTTATTGATAAGAGCCATGATAATATGGCTACCATTGAAGTCAAGCGCAAGCTGTTGTTATGGGGCTTTCTAGGGTAGGTATTATGAAAATGGTTCTTTCCAATTTCTCAACAAAATGGGAATCTTGTTCAAGAAGAACATATTCGCTGGCATTGAAGACTACAACAGAAGTCAGGCAGGTGATAACAATAACAATATTGTGCTTCTGCTTTATTGGAACCTACCGAAAATGAAATTTCCCAAATACAATTTGCTGGGACAAATGCAAAAAAAGACACACTTCTGTTGGTTACGGGAGCCATCCAACTACGACAACATTTCTTGTGTGGGATTAACTGATTTGACTTTTAATAGAGACTATGTACAAACAGAAGAAAGCGTAGACCATCATTCGATATCATCAAAAAAATGATCTATTTTCAGCAAGTTCTCTCTCACTTCAATCGATATTAAAGGAGAACTTTTTGATCATGTACTCACCTAATTGAGACGGTATAGTGTCTCTAACCATAGCGCACGTAGAGCTTCACGCATCCGCCATCAAAAAGAGTTATCAGTATTTCAATACATGCGGTGTGACTATCATCCAGTTGGGGTGAATGTTTCAGTCACAGATTCGAAAGTAGAAATAGATTTGAATAATTCCACCTTGTGTGATTAGGTTTGGTAAGCTTCAATCAGGATATGTGAATACGAAAGAACGTGGTCAAAATCATTTTTGGTTTGAGAAGCTATTGTTTGATGAAATCTCGTGTGGTGGGTTTGTGAACTGACGCACAATAAGGTACTTTTCCTACGAGCGTGCGTGATTCACCCTCTACCCGCACGCAATTCAGTTTGGGAAGTGTCATTTTCCCACAATAGTGCGGGAAATTTTTTCCCACACTAGTGCGGAAAAAACATTTATATGATATCCTCGTGAAATATAAGTGGTGGGTGGCAAAATATGAAAGTTCAAGCTTTTTCGTTGCAATACTAAGTGAGTTTGTTCAAAATCATCCATCATTTTGCACTATTTATTGAAAAAATGAACGAATATTGATAAATAAAAATGTATTGTTATGAAAATCACCCTATATATAGGCTTTGATTGATCTGATAACGAGAAGGATACCAATTGATGTTGTCTCGCCGAACAATACACAAATTTGTTTGTAATTGTCAGAGTGACAGACAAAGCGTTACTTATATAAAATTTTCGATTCAGTGAAATTGTCACAATGGATTATTCATCTGATGAAGAACTCTCACAAGAAATCCTGCAAGCAGCTACAGATGCGAACTCAGAGTTATTGCCAACGAAATCTAGACAAAAGTATGAGAAGCAATACACGAGTTTCATTGAATGGTGCAACAATAAAAAAGTGAAAGCACCAAATAAAGAAGAAGTATCCTTGGCTTATTTTCAAGAAATGTCTAAAACATGGAAGCCGAATACTTTAGGGGCAAGATATTCAATGTTGAAGAGTGTATTCAAAGTAAAGCGAAATTTGGATATTAGCAAATTTTACAAGATAATTGCATTCATTAAAAGACAGAATGTCGATTTTCGGTCAAAATCTTCACTCAAGAAGACGTTTTAAAATTTATGACTGAAGCACCCGATGACATATACCTCATGATTAAGTTAGTAGCAATTTTTGAATTAGCTGGTGCTTGCAGACGAGAAGAGCTGACAAAACTCACCATTGACGACATAGACGACAAAGAAAACCTGATAACTGTTAATATCAAGGATTCAAAAAATCATTCCTCTAGATCCTTCGTGATATCTGAATAAGCAAATGATGGTTATTTTTTGAACGTATACAGAAATTATGTATATTTACGTCCACAAGAGACTTCTCACCGTCGTTTATTCTTGTATTACAAAAGTGGAAAATGTACTGTGCAATGTGTCGGAATCAATACCATAGGAAAGATACCCTCCGAAATAGCAGTATATCTGCGCCTTCAAAATCCAGAGCTTTACATTGGTCAGAGCTTCAGGCGTTCCTCAGCCACTTCACTTGCTGACTGTGGTGTGGGTATAACTAATATCAAACGCCTAGGAGGATGGAAATCGACTTCAGTTGCAGAGGGGTATTTAGGAGACTCCACCAATCGAAAAAAAGGAATGTCCAACAAAATTCTCAATTTGAACACTAAGTGGTCTTCTGGGTGCATTTTAGAACCATCCACGTCTATATCGATCGGCGACGATTTGATATCTGTGCCTGCACATTCGATTTCTTTCGATAATGTATTGCCCGAGTTACCTTCTTCAGAAAATCAGCCAACTTCAAACAATATGCTGACTTCCGCTATAAATTTACATAATGCATCAAATTGTACATTTACAATAAATATTACGAATAATTAGGGAATAGAA
The DNA here is from genome assembly GCA_032362365.1 of Zygogramma bicolorata. Taxonomy (NCBI): domain Eukaryota; kingdom Metazoa; phylum Arthropoda; class Insecta; order Coleoptera; family Chrysomelidae; genus Zygogramma; species Zygogramma bicolorata. The sequence goes on along the minus strand of JAVJAQ010004269.1, from coordinate 202,141 downwards.
AATGTTACTCTTGTTAGTTGTTTCCATTTGCATGAATAAATAATTGAAAAAATAAATTTGTTTCCCACGCTTGTAGAAAAAGTATTGTTCCTAACTCATGCGGAAAGTGTCTTTCCCGCACTCGACTTCTTACCCGAACTCCGCTTCGCGTCGTGCGGCAGTCGCGTGCGGGAAAGAATCACTTTCCGCACTTGTTAGGAAAATTACTATTTCATGATGTTTCTGAGAAAGTTCATCCGAATTATTAACAGTAGAAGATGTTCGTACTAATGCACACTGGCTCATAAGTCATTTTCTGTCATGAATTTCTCTTCCGAAAATTAACAGAAGTGTATTCATCATTCATCTCAAATTGATGTTTTCTGATGTTAACGATCCACCAAAGCAAATCTGTAATGAACTCTCGAGCTTCTCTCGTTAAATATTTATTCAAGGCTCCGTCCACTTTCTAAAATGCAATTTTCAGAAAAGGAGAGTCCCTAATTGAATTTAAATATTCACAACCCCAATGGTGTCCCTAAAACTGAAACTTTTGAGTGCGGTGTTATATTTGTGAGCGATTCCTGAACTTCCCGAATAACGACTGTATTAGTTCCATGTTCGAAGGAACTCTAAAGGATTAGCTGTATAATGTTGAACTTTCATAGCCGTAGCACAGAGTACTTAACTATACAGAAGCGAATCCAATAACATATTCGGTTAAAGCCACGCCTTGCCGAGGTGCACCAATAAGAGCGTCTGATCTGATTCACTGGAGTATTAACTCCAGTGAATTATATGCAGACAGCTAATTAGTTTGTCGCATGTCACTTGGAATTTCTCAGTGTATTTTCCTATTGTTGATATATCTTGTTAGATGAAGGTGCCAAAGTTCGATCAAGATCAAATATTTTTGGGACAATTGTGTTGAGTTACCGTTTCGCTCCTGTATATAGTAATTAAGTATTCTGTGACCGTAGCTGACTCCTCCTACCATTAAATCTCGTGAACCTTTTTTTTTTCACCTACAAACGAAAGGCGTTTCCATGGCGAATGAAACGGAAAATTATTTGACACATGGTAAACGTACTGATTTCGGAAATGAATTGGGCTTACTTTTTTGAGCCTCGAATTGATGCTGTAGTTTATTTCTCCAACATGTAGTGCCCTTCACATAAAATCCTACTACCAAACTTTGAGCTGAAGCAGTTGATGAAATATGTTACATTTGAAAGTTGCAGGTATCAATGGATTTATACATACGGGGTAAATGATAAAAGAGTGGTTTACTGAAACTGTGTGTTCATAAATAAAATTCATTTCATTTGTACTTTCTTCCCATTGATACAGGGAGGAGTGTGATTCTTTGAGTTATTCTAAGACGAAGAATATACAAGGTCTGTAATGTTTCATTTCCAATAAGAAGGGTGTCTACATTTGACAAAGAAATAGTTTTTCTCTCAGATATCTGAATAATGTTTCAGCTGTTTTTTGAGTGTGTCAGTATTATTTGGTTCCGAAAGGCACTCCAACCAATATTTTCGACCAAAAAAAGCGCCTACAGATTTCCGCAATTTTTGTTTTATGAGCATTGAGTAATTGGAAAAACATCTATTTCATCTGTAGTATTTTTCCTTATCTTGCTTATATCTTGAGAAAAAATTCAAACTATTTTATTGTATGTCAATGGACAACAATGAAAACTCAATAAGTGATATACTTCTTATTACTGGCATTACTCTTGAAAGCAATTTCTCAAACTAGAATAGACCAGTGATATTGAAAACAATAATGAATACACTCCAATTCTTCCCTGGTTCTTTAAATTTTTTATTTTATTGTTCCAAGGACAGGCGAAGAAGTAATATTATTGCTTTTCCTTAAAAACAAAACAAGAAACAAGAAAATGCTGGAAATAAAAAAGTCATACTTCCAGTTACTCAAAGCAAAAAAGTACAAAAATAGCATGAAACCACATGCGTACTTTCTTGGTCGAAAATGTTGGTCAAAGTACCTTCCGGACCCTACTAGACTATATGATTCCATATAGCTGAGGCTGAATCAGCCCCTCAGTGCCCAAAACACCACTGTTGGATTTCAAAGCCTTCGAGTTTGGCCACTTACTTAACACCCTGGATAAGTGGTTCATAGACGATTATCAACATTCCTTGATTTTCGGCAAAGAATGTATTATGGAGCATTATACTCTTGTCCGTTACAAACAGCAAAATCCAGTGATGCCCAGCATGTTTAGAATGAAGATCACAAGATTAGTGAGGACAATTTCATGGTGTTCAAAAGTACCTATTGTGAAAAGTTGTAAAGGGCTTATCTCATTCAGTTCGCTTAGTCAAAAATAAATAATTCCGAAGATTTGAAAGACAAGATCCTTAATAGACCTGGTGGGTTATTGACATCTTTTGAAAGTTGTTACTTCCATAACAACGGTTTCAATCTCATAAATAAGAGCAGTGTGACTCTCAAAATGTGATACACGATTTTTATTACGGTGTATTCGGGATAGGTTGATGAAAAAACGAGGCATTCTCATTCCTTCCCGTTCTGTTATTATAATGGAATCTAAGTGAACACTTGTGTGCTCGAGTTACTTGGAACCAAAGGGTTAAATAGGATGCAGCGAAACTGTTGATAATGAGTCACTGTGGTGGAGAGCGTTGCCTGCCAATTTCTTATACATAGTGTGAGGGTTTCAATTTGAGAAAGAGAACTTATTGACTAAACAGCATTGTATCAGTGGATCCCTTTGTTTCCGCTGATATTATAACCTTCGCTGCTGCTGCTGAAACAATTATAGCTGTTATTTACTTTTTCTACCTGATCATCAGCCTGCGAACGGTATCAGGATCAATCGTTTTTGTGCGTAGAATACGTGGGAATGAGGTATTTGATGATTTTCCATTGTGTAGGCCATTAAATATTCCTTGGAAAGGCCGAGACACATATTTGTATTTTTTTCTTTTTTTTTTCGAGAACCAGATGGAGAGGAAAAACTGTGTGTGTGTATGGACGGTGCCAAGGCCGGAGTTCTTCCATAACTGGACATCACTCGTTGTGTCCTTCACCGTGAGGCTTTGGCAGTCAAACACCTTCCTGTTGAGTTGAAAGAAGTCCCCGACAGAGTATGAAAATTGTGAATTTCATCAGAACCAAGCCTCAAAAATCTTACAGATTTATGATTATTCGCTGGCAAAAATTTATCATCAGTACTCATAGACTTCGATTGGCTTTAGAAATTGCCAAATTAGAGTGACATTTAGGTAGTTTCTCTCTGATGTTTTCAATGTTGAAATCAGAAGAAAAGCAATTATCAACAACATGAAAAAAAATAATCTGGGAAAATGGCATGGAAAATAACAACTAAAATATGTCTGTTTGATATATTGAAATTATCTTTCGAGGAAAATGAAAAAAGCATATATGCTTTTCGAGAACTTCACACTCGAATTAGGCATCAACTCAGTTCATTGAAGACCAGCATATTAGAGAGTACTTTCCACTTCAGACAAAACTTTGTGCTGGATCCTCGATCCCTTTTAGTTTCATGTAACTGGAACTTCTAGCAAACTAACACCTTCCCAGAAGGAACAACTGAGTGAACCATCATGTGATAAGACGTTGAAAAAAATATTTGAATTCTTTTCTTGTAGATTTTCGGATCGGTGTTAGAAAGGAGTACCCAGAACTCTCGAATAGTGCTGTCAAAAGTGTCATTTTGTTTCGACCATATACCTATGTTGAAGAGGGGTTTCCGAGCTAAATTTACATAAAAAGAGAGAACAGAAACAAACCTAACGTTAAGGATGATTCGCGGTTGTATTCAACAAAACTTGAGCCAAACATTGAGGGACTGTAAAAAAAACAAGCTCATCCTTCCATTAACTTCTTCGTGGAGTGTTTGAAATATATTCCTCCTATATTTGGTGTAAAAAAGAGTTTCAAATTCAACTGAACCTCCTCTGCCGAATCTTTTCACAATTATAGGGGGGTACGATAAATTTGAATTTTTCTGCAGGAGGTACACTCTTTAAAAAATATTGAGAACCCCTGAATTGAGTGTTATGAGCAATCCGATAATTTCAGTCACCAAGTCTTCCAGTCTCCGTGAATCCCCCATTTCAGTATTTCAGCATGAGTAGTGTGAACTATCTCGGAAACATTTCCCATAGTGCACTGATAGCGGACTCAATATTCAAGTTTCCCATTTTCAAACACGAGCAAATGTTTGAATAAAACCATTTAGCGAGACATGCTGCCTAGACCAGCCAGAGATATGAGCCTGGTATGCTAGTGTCCATCTTTTTCCAGAACCGATAGCATTAAGATAAAAAGTTCCGCTCCGCTATCGCAATCCGGGACAGTGGTTTATTGTAATGCGGAATAGGATTCCCTTCGAACAGAAATATATTCGAATGCTTTTGAATGATTTGGTCGTAGTACGGGAAGGAAAGAATGAGATTTTGCAACATTCTGGTCCACCAGAGTGAGAGAAATTAACATATTTATTCAACACATGACAGTAATACCTGTCATTATTGATGTCATTTTAGACAAGTAAACTGCCAAATCACACACTAGTGTGTTATTATCCATAATTCACTAGTGAGTTATATAACCCACGTCAATATTTGAAGTAGTGTTCTATTTATTTATTACTATTAAAAACAGAATTCTCATTGATATTGAAATTGAAGAGAAATGCAAACGGTTTATCCGAATTTGATATAATAGTGAAATTCTTTGGCTCATTGGAACCAGACGCTTGCATTTCTGTACAGCTGCTGATAGTGATGAAAGACACCGACACATATGAACCATGTGTTTTTTTCTGCAATTTGTATTCTGTTTTGCACCGATTCTACTAGGTATCCTTCTGCTACCGTCGAGGACTTCTATCTCCCGTGACTCTGCATTGGCCAAAACAGTCGCCGTAAACCTTTTCAGGCAGTGATTGGCGTAGAGCGCTGGTTTCTCCAATTTCAAAAACATTGTTGTTGTTTTCGTTCTGAAATTGTTCGTTCCGTTAACCAGCTGACGAACGTCAACCTTCAGAAGTCGAAACTTGTGCGAGCAATGGATCAACGAGGCCTTACCTTTCAACGTGTGATTACCCAGCACGGTGGCCCGGCGAGGATTCGAACCCCGGGCTTCCGCTTGATAGGCAGATATGCTTTCAAACATTGCAAGTCTTGAAGGTATCTTCGACAACGTGTTTATTCCCTACACTTTGGCTTGTACACCTCCCATTTTTGTAAAAAAACAAAAAAGCGGCTAGAACTAGTATTCTTTGGTCTCGACGACATGTATTTTTTATATGAATTGATCGGGTTGACTGGCCTTCTTCAAGTATAGTGAAACTTTTCGATTTCTTGGTTTTATCCCAGTTTACCAAAGGCATACAGTAAGGACACTCTAATGTCGATTTGACACTTCGGACTGTATAATGTCATGTTTTGGCGGTAAATTCAAATTTAGTGAACAGTAATCATTATGTCATTTTCCATGTCAAAAAGAATATTGTCATGAGGAAATAAAAGTAACCCGCTCCCAATGTCTAGAAAATCCCTTAGTTCTTGTCAGTTCTACAATTCCGGCATTCAATAAATGTACGTGCTGTATATCAAATGCATTGCGAGTCTGACAGGAAGTAAGGCGTAGAATTTCATCACCAAATATGTCGCGAATTATCTTACTAACATAGAGCTCCCTGAGGGGGATTCAACTGTGAGTTCCCTTCATAGTGATGGTAATTCGGAAATCATAGACGAGATTACAAAAATGAAACATTCATTAAAGAACTAACACACTATACTTACACTAGAATATAAAACATCTCGGGGCTGCTGGAAAAGTGTCAAGTACGATGTTCTTCGCCAGGCGTGTCACGATCAACTCCCTTATTTTCCGTTTTCCAATTTCAAAGGTAAACCTATCGAACGCCCTGCTCTACAGGTCATCGGTATTTTCTGATTTTAGTCAGCATTATTACTTGTTACCGATGGGTAATGCATTGATGAAATTCTACGCCTTACTTCCTGTCAGACTCGCAATGCATTTGATATACAGAACGTACATTCAATGAATGCCAGAATTGTAGAACTGACAAGAACTAAGGGATTTTCTAGACATTGGGAGCGGGTTACTTTTATTTCTTCATAACAATATTTTGTGTACAAAAAGTTTTGAAGTAAATGTGGAATTTCTCAAGTACCCATATCATTTATTTCAAACCTTATTGTATAGAAAATATTTTTTTAACATGCAAAATGACATAATGATTACTGTTCACTATCCTGTAAATTTGAATTTACCGCCAAAACATGACATTATACACCCTAAACTGTCATATTGACATTCTAGTGTCCTTAGTGTATGGCTATGGTATACTGGGGTGTTTTTGTCTGGCGAAACTACGTGAAAATATTTCCTTTGTTTTGAATATTTTCTTTTTTCAAATTGAATATTAAATTATCAAAGCCACTTTCATCAACAACTACTCGTCGTCGGGAGCTTCGTTTGGAAATTTCTCTCTTTCAGGTCGTTCTAATGTGTTGGACTTCTTTGGTTTGTATCCCTCAATTATGAGCACTCCATAAAAAAAATTAAATGAGAAAGGGGGTTTATGTGGCACCGTGTTTGAAAGGAATTTTCATTATCTGTTCAGCAATACTAAGTTTTTCATAGTTGGTGCGACTATAACGGAGGTAATATGTTATTAAAATTTAAAAATATTGACACTGTAAATTATGTATCTATTGAAAAAACCTGTCGATTGCTTTCGTCAATTTAACAATTTACATTATGCAATCGACCTGTTTCAGGTTTACTCAACAAATTTATAATTTATAGTGTTGAAATTTTTGAATTTTAATAACACATTTTCTCCTGTATGGTTGCAGCAAATATGAAAATCTCAGTACTACTGAACAGATTAACAGATAATGAAAATCCCCTTCGAACAAGATGCCACGCGACCTCCCTCCTCATTCAACATTTTTGAGGGGGTGCTCATAATTGAGAGGGGGTAATATTGTCATACTGTACATTGTCAAATCGACAATAGCCATCGACCTGTTTGAATAAAATAGATAATAACGCTAAAATGAATTTATTCCATACCTATGGACCGCACTGTGTATATGTCCCCTCTCTGCTATTTCAATATTGACGAAATGGAATACATGATGAATATTTTAATCGAACAGTAAATGGAATGCTCTATCTCGCTTGATGTCCGTAGCGTGACTACATCTAAATGTATTCGACAACTCGATCAGGAATAGAAACAACTTGGGAGCATACTCGATTATTATTCATGGGGTAATTGTTTCCTGAACCAATATTAGTTATTTTCTTGTGATGTTGTTTCAACAACCTCGTAGCAAAATTAGCTATGCTCAGAAAATATCCCTGACATGAATCGAACCACATTTTCTTATGCTCATTGCTCTTCATGTGAGGATATTATGTAGGATTCTGAAGGACAAACCTGTGTTGTTTAATTGATTACCTGCTTGGTGCGGAAAACGAAGATAATTGGATCCTTGAGTAGGGTTTGTCTTTGATCACTGTGCAGTTCTATTATGTACTGTATTCAGTGATTCATTATGGAAACGAATTCATTATATCTCAAGTACTGGAGCATCAATTCAGGGTCATTATTGATGCTTCAAAGGTGATATAAGACTCATTTTCGAAAACCTGAACGATCTGACCGATTATCCTTTTCTACTGGTGAATTTTCTAGTAAAATTAAAACTGGCAATAGAGAGCTTTCTTCAAGTAATGTAGACATATTTGTCTTACAGTATTGAAAAATATATTTCCATATACTGGGCTTCTAGAATACTCATTACACAATGATGCTCCATTTGGTTATTAGCATTAAAGGATATTCAACTGATTATTTGCATTATGGACGCAATCAGTAGATTAAATATGTCAAGCCTTTCAATCAGAATTGAATATCATTGAGAAAAAATGTTTCAATTCGTATGGGAATAAATGATAAGTAGTACCCCAAACGTACGTATATAATATATCAACTGTTCAACATGGTAATCTTCAACATCTTATTTTAATAGTTCACCCTCCACACCCGAATCAAAATTACCACTACTTACTCCATAATAAAAAATCAGTCGAACTTAGAACGTTCAATGAGTTTTCACTCAAATAAGGTCATTTGTCATTGAGTGAGTTTTTGTAGAATATTGTACCTGTGAAAATGGAAGAAAAAAAGTTTCTGAAAACTCCTGAGGTACATATATATGAAACATCAACCGTTTATCTGAAGGCGGGAACACCTACATATTTGTACCAACAAGTGGAATATCAACTTGTGGATAACTTTATTGTGAGTTCACCAATTATTTGTTCACCAGGACAGCATAATCAGCCTGGAACATGAGAGCAAATGAAATGCTTCAGAATTGGGTTTTGAATGGGGTTCCATCATCAACCAGCTGACGCTTTCCTATAAACGTCGAGCAATGGATTAACGAGGCCTCACCTTTCAACAGCGTTTATACATGAAAATTTCACTTTCTAAGATTGTGTATACGAGCGCCCCCATTGATTAACATGGAATTAACTTTATTGAAATGAAAGATAAAGTTGAAGTGTGGTCCGTAAACCATGCATCAGTTTGGAATAGCCCGAAAACCCGCGACCGCTAGACCTTCGTTATTTTATAAAAGATGAATGTTTCTTTACGCATGTACCCAACATACAGTGCGCATCATAAGTGTTACCCCCCCTATCGAACTCGTTACGGGACTCTTGTTAGGAAAATCGCCGAGACACGTCGATTTTTGATGTCTACAGTGCACGTTCTCGTATGTATAGTGCACCCCTAATTTCATCCCTGACTGGAGGGGAGCAACCCTGTCAAAAAATTTAAATAGCATGAGGTGGTGAGTGATAGCTTATTTGAAAGGGGGTTTTATTCTCTATTCAACCGTGCAAAGGAATTGAAATATGCTACATTATTTCAAGAGTTAGGAATGTTTAAGAATAACGACAATTAACGTAGCGCACTCACCCTTCGAATTACAAAGTCGGCCCTGTATGATATCGGTGTTGGGTCAGACGTCAAGTGAGACGTATTTGTCGTGTGCGTAGATATTAACTGCACGTTTTTGTAGGTGTTTTTGGGTGTTTGCGGATAAATGGTCAATACAAGAAAATGATATCACGGATAGTGCGAGTCAAGTGTATTCTAGCTGTTAGTTGTGCTTGCTATTCATCTTCAAATAATGGTTGCACCACGTGCGTTGAATGAGAAATGCGAAGCAATTGTAATTTTTGGTGAGGCTCATCGAAATTATCATGCGGCGGTACGAATGTTCAATGAACGTTTTCCGGATCACCCTATTGATAGACATTATTTCAAACAATTAGTGGAAAAATTTTATGAGAACGGCAGTGTGCAAAATAAACCACGTTCTGGGCGATCAATTACAGGAGAAGATAAACAAGTGGACATTATGAGCGAGTTTGTGAATAACCCGTCCTCGTCGAGTAGAACTGTAGCATTGAATTGTGAGGTTTCGCAGATGACGGTATTGAGAATTCTGAAAAAAAATAAATTTCATCCCTACAAAATAAAAATGGTGCATGAACTGACGGACGATGATCCAGAC
>JAVJAQ010004269.1:0-187500 GCA_032362365.1 Zygogramma bicolorata | reverse complement strand
ATAAGATAATTATTTGATGTTAGTTCTCTCATAGAGGTTTTGTATTCTTTTTGCACTGACTCCGAAGAGAAATATTAAAAATTGTCATGCTCAAAACTTCTTTCTCTCAATCAAAATAATAATCTTCCCAATGATTATGAAGTTCGTTATCTACAAAAAAGACACCAGGAAGAATCCAAACGAATTCCATCACCAAATCAAGTGGGTCAGTTCTTCGACAAACCACATTTTCATGTTCCAAGTACAAGTCGTGCAAGTATGGAAATGCTTAGTGCTAAGTAATCCTGAAAAATACTCACGATCACAAAAGTGCTCTATGTACTTTCATCAATGCTTTGGGACAGCTGTGACAAAAAACAACACTTTATCCTGACTACGACATATACAATTCTTTACACTACAGAATTGATATTTTCCAACAATTATTGTTTGTTGATTGGTATAGTTTCCATTGCATTCATGGAAATGGCATTCAAAAAAATGTCGCCAAAAATATAAAAAAATAAATGAAATATTCTCTAGATACAAGTACATGCACAAATTAAACTTTCAACATCTCACCCATAATTCTATATCATTGCAATATGATCGATTCCAAAATTCTATAATCGTTGAAATAACAATGATTTCTTATTTGCTGAAAATGAATATTTGTATGGTAAATGAATAGGTTACCTTAGGTTACAATTCCGATACTGTAACATCATTTGACCCACTCTCTCCAGGTATATATTCTACCCACCTGAAACAAAATAATTTATTATATATTTGTGAGTAAAGTGAGTATTTTTACGCTCCATATCCCAATACACCAATCGAACAACTAAATATTTATAGTTCGACAAGGTTTTCAGATATGCTGGAAGAATCTAAAAATAACTTAGATTGAAACACTGAATCAAGAATATAGGAATTGAATATCCCGATGAAACAATCGAACATATATTATACCTGTCAAACTTTCAAAATGACTGAACAAGGGTATATCGAAAAGCAATAAAGACAAAAAAAACTCAATAAAATTATTTTCGCGAGTAACCGCTCATAACATGCGTCTATACCCCTTTCACCTATTTTCACTTTCCATTTATAACAGCCTCTCATCACTCATAACACGAGCCAATAGTTATGATACAAATTCTGTTAACGTTTTACAGATGATGACGACTCATCTTACGTCACTAATCACCGTTTAATAGCGTGAACGATGCGGTTATAAATTGTCTGTCACCGTTCAGAACGATACCTCTTCAAAAAATCCTGTTAATCAAGTAAGGCACCCAAATACGAACGAGTGCATTGGAATGGATTAGAGTTCCTTTCTTGATTTAGTTTGTTGTTCAAATTTCTTCTACAATTGTTTTCTACGACGCCGTATTAGGGTCAGTGTAAAAATAAAAAATATCTACATTGACAGATTTTAATTAGTCAATGTCAGATTAAAATCAATACGCCATTGACAGATTTAGAATCAGTCATTGACAGATTTCAATCTGTCATTGACAAATTTCAATATGTGACTGACAGTCTGGAATGTCAATGGAGATATTTTTTTATTATCACAGTGACCCAAAAACGCCGTTGTAGTTTTCCGATACACTTTTGGTCATTCATTCCAAAAGTCTGACAGATATTTCAAAATGTTACGCTCTGATCACTGATATTGGTTGTTATTCTGAAACTCGGTCTGATATAAATCTTTCAGATTTTATTATTATTTTTATTGAATTTCCTTTCTGCATGATATCATGTTCAAATTTGAAGTTGCAAAGCTTGTTTGTTGTTTCCTTGTAGTGTAGTAATTTACGAAGTTTCATGTCTCGAAAGTAAACTGAAGTGAAGTGAACTCGCATAAATTCTCCTTAGGGGCGAGAAGTGAAATTACGATATGCATATTTCCCAGATGCTTCTTCATAAGCCAACAACGGACCTATTTTAATTTGCATACTGCGGAGCTCACACATTGTTTTTGTAACTCATTCCACTGTTTGGAATTGAATAAGTTCGAGTTCAACATTTTGATGTCTGAACATGAAACATGCCTTCGAGATTTATGAGAATTTCAACTTAAATGTTATGTCATACTAAACCTCCGATGGAAGGGGTGAAGCTGCGGGGCTATAATTTTTCAATATGAGAGAAAAACTATCGATTGTACGAAAACAATGTGTCAGTAATAATAGTACGTGTATCGTATTTACAACATACAGAAAAAATGATAAAATTGCAAATATCTTCTGCTATATGAATAATAACTGAGAAACTCAATCATATTTATCACAACTTCATATCTATAGAAATTAGTGCTTTCGGGTATTAATCCGCGTACAGAACGTTGAATATCTGACGTTTCGACTCTCATGCTGGAGTCATTGCCAAGAAACCAAGAAAATACAGACATATCTATATCAAAAACGCAATCTAACCAATCAATCCCTTACGAGCGGACCATTCAAATCACAACACTAACTTCGTTAGCCCGTTTCGCCTTTAGGTCACTGGTATATGAATACTCCTCTCACAATTGGGTCCAACAACAGATAAAACTCCCTACAGTTCCATTGGTCGTCAAACGGCATCGCTCAATCAGATTCTTTGCCTTCCTGACCGTCCAGGTTTTATTATGAAAAAATGACGTGGTAGAAAACTATAAGAAACATTTGATATTTGTAGGTTAAATGTTCAAAAATTAATTCTCTCATGAAATTTAGAGGTACATTTTTTTAACATCCCATTTATTTAGTGAGTACTGGTCTACAAAAATATAAAGGTTACCATAAAGAATATCTTTATATTCGCCTTGACAAAATACCTACCAACAAAATATAGACTGCTTTGTCAAAATTTGACAACAAAGAATTTCCACTTGAGTCTCATCCTGGTTAGCTATCCCACTGAAAAAAATCCAGAAAATACACTCGTTAGCATGGTAACAGTGCCGAAAAGATAATTACATTTTGATTGGTTGAACAGTACTGGTATGGACTTCTCAGCCAAAACTCATTTGGAGGGTATCTGTATCTGTAGAATAGGGAGGGTGAGTAAAGACCCACAGCACTTAGGCCACAATAAGACCATTGTACATCCTCCAAAGGAGTCGCCATCCTAGGACATTGTCCATCCTGCCTTATCCAGGAAGGAGGACAGGTCACCAGGGTACATCTCCTTAATATCGGCAGGTGTAGGCCAATACTCACCGAACACGCATTCTCCTATCGACGATTCCAGATATTCACATAAGACATACCTGACAGTTTCATCTTCCTGTTCACACATCCTGCATAGAGGTGTGTCCACTAGCCCCATAATATGGAGGTGTTTCTTTAGTTGACAGTGTCCAGTCAGTTGGAGGGACTTATGTATCCTTAAAAATTTAGTTTTTCAATTCGATCAATAAATAAAACGGATTCATTTCATTTGATACTGGATGGAATCAAAAACCCCAAAAATTTTTTTTTATTGAAATTTATTTTTTATAAAGATACAGTTGAAGTTTCCAGAGCTGATTCTGCTTCCTTTCTCTCAACTCTTATACGGAAAAACCTGCATATAATGAAAACGCACTCTTATCATTCCCAACACCAAATACATCAGAAACGGTCATCGAATCGAAAACGAACTGTACATACGGTAAAATCATGAGCTACAAACTACAGAAAAACCTGTATATTATAAAGAAGTGTGAAATCCAATTCAAAATAGTACGTAATGATCTGAGAATACGTTCATACTCATATAGGGTGTCAAATTGAGTTGAAGAAATGGAGCAGCCTGTTAATAAGTCTTCACATTATACATGAAATTACCCATCCAGAGATACCAAAATACTATATGATATTCTCAGGCTGGATTCAGACAGATCCGAAATTCGATCGTACGATGATCCGATATCTTTCTGATTGGTCTTAATTTGAATTTAGAGCAATCAGTGAAGTTGTGAATTTGTCGCCCTGTTCTTCCACCTTCATGTTGTATAATACTGTCGATGTTTCGAATACCTTGACTGATGTGGTTTGGAAAAACATTAGATTTTCTGCAACGTAGAAGAAAAAGTTTCCTTTTCCTCAAAGATGCAAGCTTCATCAAATTGTTGGACCAGAGTTTCAAAGTTTTGGTGGTGATAGATCCGTAGCGTTGTCTTATCTCTTGGTAAAACCCCATGCCTTTTATAAAACGAGTATGATCTTGACTGTAATAACTTTATTTTCGATGGCAAATATTATAAACAAATTTTTGGCACACCAATGGGTAGTTGTATATCCCCAATTATGGCAAATTATGTTTTAGATCGAATCATAGAATATTCAATTTCCAAATTGAATTTTGAAATTCCTTTCATCAAAAGATTTGTGGATGACTTGATCATTTCCGTTCCCTTCAACAGTATTGAAGAAACAAAACGAATCTTCAATAGCTACAATGATACTATTCAGTTCACTGTTGAAAAAGAAATATCCAATTCCATAGCATTTCTTGATATGACTCTGATAAGAACGTCAGATAATCATATTATCAGTAAATGGTACAGAAAACCATACTGTAGTAACAGATTTATCAATTATTATTCATACCATCCTACAAAAATGAAAATGAATTTTCTCAAAAATATGAAAGATAGGGTTATTAAAGTAACTCATCCCTCACTGTGAATTGAATGTTTAAAAGATCTAAGACATATACTTCTAGAGAATTCATACCCATCTAATTTGATAAATAAATTACTATTCAGTGAAATGAATATAACGGAAAGACATGTCACTCACGATGATAATAATTTGATAAAATACCGATCTCTACCTTACATCCAAGAACTCACCCCAAAATTAATCAACGTTTTCAAAGAAGCTAACATCAAAATTGCACAAAAAAACATTAAAACTGGTAAACGACTCTATTCAAAAATCTAATATCCAATTGAAATCAATCACGAATCTAATGTGATTTACAAAATTCCTTGTAATGATTGCGATAAAGTATATATTGGTCAGACTTCTAGACTTCTAAAAGGAAGAATAAAATCCTACAAAAGTGACAGTAGACGTAATCTAAATTCATGTGCATTATCACGACATGTTAATGATTTAGACCACAAAATGAATTATAGCGAATCGAGTATTTTAGATTACGAAACTAATGAAATCAAACGAAAATTTTTGGAAATGATTCATATCAACGAAAACATCAATAGTATGAACAAAAGAACAGACCTTGATAACCTTAGTGTGATTTATAATTATATTCTCACTTTTGATCAAAACAAATCTAGAGATCAATCGTATAGTAGTACTAATTCACCCGGTATGATAACATGACAATTTCATCAAAAAAAGAAGAATATCGTTCCCGTTGTGAAAAATTTCAAATTGTAACATACCAGTAAATCAAAGTGACTTTTTATGATTCACTCATAACATTTGCATTTCTCACGTTAAGTAAGTACTTGTACATCCGTATTTGTTAGTTTGTAATCATAATATATCATATTGTAGTTGTCCTGAAGAAAAAAATAATAATTTTCGAAAGCTTGACATATATATCGAGCAAATACTCACTATTGGGACACCCTGTATAATGAAGCAGCAAGTCTAGCGGCTATTTCTTCAATAGCGTCGATACATAGGCGTAATAAAATACTTGGACTTGGCCTAAGAGAGAGAGAGAGAACATCGACCATAAAACTGAAAAAAGATGCATTGCCGTGTATAGCAATATGACTAATATACCGGTAATGTCTCATAAAGTCGAAAAATTTGAAGATGGTTCTGAGAAGTGAACGAAAAAGTATCTCTCTCTTCAGTGTATCCCACACTGAGTTGAATGCATTTTGAATGAGAAAGTCAAGGTCAAGGTCTTTGCATCTATCATCAATATATATAATTTTTTATTTCTGTTAGGTGAAATCGAATGACATGAGAGGTTTTTGAGTGGTAAATTCTTCTTCAATTATTTTCAGATTTTTGAGGTTGTAGTTATCAATAAGGTTTTCATAAACCGCAGACACATAACTTTGATGAAAAGAGAAGGAATACTTCTCCTCCTCCTGAAGATGCTACCCTTGTTAGCGGAATGAGCCTCTAGTGCGAATAATATCATATAAAATAGTGTTAAAACAATTGATCTCAACAGAAAGTTTCAACTTCTACACCAGCGGTTCCAATTTCCTTGTTCATAGTGTACTCCATGTTGGTGAGTTTTATAAGCATATGAATCATCATTCCAGCAGAATTTTCAGTTTCATTTCACATCTGTATCATTGATTCTGCTGCACAATATTCTAAGTATCTGATTATAATGATAAATCTCCTTCATTCGAAACGACTAGGCAATGTGTCACTAGAAATATTTTTCAACCCATTCCCAACCTCAATAACGTCCATAATAAAATACAGTCTCTGAACTAAGTGCCCCATTTGTTCCCATCACAGATCGATGTGCCAACCGCATTTTCTTTTCTTTAATGACCATCTTTAAACTTTTCCAGTCTGATACATCTGGGAAGAAAGCTTTGCGAGTTCATTATATACCTTGTTCTCCGCTTTGACGACGCTTTATCTCTTTCATCTGTAACATCCCGTGATTATAATCTTTTTATCCCGAGCTGACTTTAATATACTGACAGGAAAATACATTTTACGAGATTCCTTCTTTGAAGTGATGTAACAATTGAACTAGTAACGTCTTGTTGGAGAATCTGCGAGATATACGGTGGAACGATCTCCACGTGAAATATATTGTGTTCATTCAAAATTCAGTTGGGTTCTCTGCATGCTTGAGTTGCGATTCCTCTAGGTAAGGGTTTGTCCTATTAGAGGGGGCTGCTTCTGATGAAATTGGTGTTGGAGAAAATGTCGCTCTACAATACATGGAAATGGTCTAGGCGAAGTGAATGAAAAACTTCCTCAATCTGGGTAAGATTGCTGTAGAATGTTTTTCAAGTGTATTTGAATCATACATCATTTTTTCGATAACTCATATTTCAATTGGAACAAAAGTGATCAATGGGCACATTCATCCATTTGCGGCTTCAGACTGTCAAGTAAAAGAACTATCTCCCAAGAATCAAATCAACAATCATGTGCACCACTGAAAGAATAAAAGAGCAAAGTATGAATATTGAAACCACGATGAATAATAGACACAAACTCAGCTAGAAGCAGAACCCATGCAAAAAAAAATTTGAATCGAATTATTTGACGTTGTTTGTAATTTCTGAGAATTACCGTCATTTATTGATGAATTCGAGAAAAAAGCCAAGACACGTGAAAGTGCCACCATAAAACTCTCAATATGATCGCATCAGTAGCATATCCAATTGAAATCAAAATGCGCCTGAACAAAAAAAAAATACCAAAAGAGGCATGGTTTCTACGAGGATGGTTCCTGCGAGGATGGTTCAGAAAGGCCTGGCTGATATGTTCGAAAAACATGTATGGAATTCCATAATGAAATAGAAACTGAGGTCAAATTCCTGACCACTTTCATCATTTGAAGAATACGCTATCACATAGATAGGACTGAATTCATTGGCTGCGTCTCAGCAATAGCGTTTGATGTATCCGAATAACTTCAAAAAAGGAAGCCCTTTGAAGTTTGCATTCGTCAATTGCTATAATGCAATGAGAGTCAAAGAACTGCGTTTAAATTAAGACCTTATGGAATACTTATATATGATGAGTTTATCTGGTTCTAGAATAGTATGCACTAAATCTCAGGAATATTATTGCATCAAAATGAGAACATTTTTGTCAGGTTGTGATTCTATATATATTTCAGCATCTTCAATTTCAATAATTCACATGCAGCCAAATGGTCACACACTCCAAATTGATTTTTCCTCATGTATAATTTCAAAATAGTACTCAGAAATTTCTTAGAAACGATTGTAACGTCCATTAAAACTTTGTCCGTTATTCTTTTTCCATTCAGCTGCATGTGAAGGATTGAAATAGAAGATGCTGAAATATATAGAATCACAACCCGACAACAATGGTTTCGTTTTAATTCAATAATATTTCTATGAAATTTGGTGCCTGCTATTATGGAATTTTTTTTTTAAGTAGACTCGTCCATGGATTTTCCGAACGCCGCTGAAAGGGACCGATTGGGGCGAATAAGTCACAATCATTTCTGAGAATTTAGTGCCTACTAATTTGGAACTGTAGTCTAGACGATGTGTTGTTGCTTGGGTATGCTTCTGGTTTTCGTTAGCAGATGGTGCGACGACGGCTCACCTTCTCATTATTCTTTTCAGCCTTTTTCGAAGTGATACAAGTTCAAAATTGATTTTCGATAACGGGTTATCAACTACTTGGAAGTCGAATCCATAAATTTATCTGACATGATACTATAAATCAGACAGTAAAGTTTGTGGTGTGAATCAACAAAAAACAAAATGATTTCTTCTTAGTTTCTTGGATTCTCAACCTACCACAATCTGAAAAAATAAAAATAAATATTGGAATCTATACAAGTGTAGAGGGGCAGATTTTCAATCTACCCCAAAAAGTTGCTTCGTTGATCAAAAACAGTTCCTTTTGAGTGGAACACGTTCTATCAGTCATCTCATATAACTCAAACTAGCCTATCAAAAAAATACAAGAACCAATGAATATCAAATACTTATCGTTGTTAACGTTTCGGAATCAAATCTGCTTTCGTATTCAAAACTTCTCCACAAATATTTGTGTTTCAGTTCGTTTTTTATATTTAACATATGATTTTGTCTTCGAAGAGGGGTGGGCAGTCACGTGCGTCTTATATCAACTGAACTCGTTGAGATGCAGGAATCTCAGGAAGCATGATAAAAGCAGATTTTTTTGAACTCTCATTTCCTGCAATTGCTTTACTTTGCCATCATTTGGGTGTCATTCCCTTCTTCTGTGTGATCTCCATTGGGAATGAGAATGTGTTCTTATAATTCAGAATCATCAATCTGTCTATTCTTGATGTTCATCTGGTGTTCCCTTCTTCGCACTCCCAACGATCAGGATATTTCACCAATTTATTTTCTGTCATGTTATTTGGTTTAGTTATTCTGTGTCAGTATTGAATAAGAAGTATTTGTTGTTTGGAATGTTGTTCTGATATTATACCTGCTTCATCTTTTCA
Source organism: Zygogramma bicolorata (assembly GCA_032362365.1). NCBI lineage: Eukaryota > Metazoa > Arthropoda > Insecta > Coleoptera > Chrysomelidae > Zygogramma > Zygogramma bicolorata. The sequence goes on along the minus strand of JAVJAQ010004269.1, from coordinate 178,392 downwards.
GTCAGTGGAGAAATATGAGGTTACAGGATTCGTAGTTTCAGCAGGTTTTTTGTCCGTACTTTGGGTTTTGGTTACTATTTTCAATTTCAGTCAATGTAGTATCACTACTTTTATCCGGGTTTGAAGGCCGTCGTTTTTTGGGATTTCTTCTTGACGTTTCGCTGGCTCGAGTGGCTAGCTTCTTCAGAGGTTCATTCATCTTGGAATTCACTCCGATGACTGGAGATTGTTTCTTCGCAAGTTGTATTTATGCCGATTCAGGTAGTTTGCGGTGCTTATTATTCCATTCGGATTCGGGGAATTGTCATTAATATTGATTACCTTGTTTACTTCCTGTGGGTTCGGAGAATAATCATCATTAATGTCTGAAGAACTACCTGCAGTTATTATCGATTTTCTTAAAATGGGATTCCATATTCGATTGAGGTTGACAGCTTCTTCTTTTCTGTTGAAATTATCCGTGTGTTTGTGGATTTCTATTGCCTCCCGTACCAGTCGGCTATGGTATCCCTGGTTGGGTGCAATCGGTTTTGCATTTTCAAACAGAATCCTGTGGTTTCCCTCACTAAGTGCGTGTTCCGCCACAGCCGACTTGTCAATTTGCCCTAGTCTGCAGTTTCTCTCATGTTCCTTTAGCCTTGTTCCCATGGATCTTTTGGTGGTACCGATGTATACCTTCCCACAGCTGCACGGTATGCGATAAACCCCTGCTGCAGACAGTGGATCTCTTTTGTCTTTAGCCGATCTGAGGCTCTGTTGAATCTTCTTTGTGGGTTTAAATACAGTTTTTATGTTGTATTTACTCAGGAGTTTTCCAATTCTGTCTGTGACCCTCGGGATATATGGCAAATATGCATGTGCAACTATCTGAACGTCCTTCTTGTTTCGAACAGTTGAATTCTTCAGTTTCATGGCCCTGTTGATCTCGGGTCTCGAATGGATACAGTGTACACGAGATCAACAGGGCCATGAAACTGAAGAATTCAACTGTTCGAAACAAGAAGGACGTTCAGACTAGGGCAAATTGACAAGTCGGCTGTGGCGGAACACGCACTTAGTGAGGGAAACCACAGGATTCTGTTTGAAAATGCAAAACTGATTGCACCCAACCAGGGATACCATAGCCGACTGGTACGGGAGGCAATAGAAATCCACAAACACACGGATAATTTCAACAGAAAAGAAGAAGCTGTCAACCTCAATCGAATATGGAATCCCATTTTAAAAAAATCGATAATAACTGCAGGTAGTTCTTCAGATATTAATGATGATTATTCTCTGAACCCACAGGAAGTAAACAAGGTAATCAATATTAATGACAATTCCCCGAATCTGAATGGAATAATTAGCACCGCAAACTACCTGAATCGGCATAAATACAACTTGCGAAGAAACAATCTCCAGTCATCGGAGTGAATTCCAAGATGAATGAACCTCTGAAGAAGCTAGCCACTCGAGCCAGCGAAACGTCAGGAAGAAATTCCAAAAAACGACGGCCTTCAAACCCGAATAAAAGTAGTGATACTGAAAACCTCGGCCGCGAAAGCCTCAACTATTTTGTCAGTCAATGTATCTTCTATGAAATCATCTGGGTATCCATTTTCTCTCAACAATGTTTCTATGAAATTGCATATCATTTTTATCCACATGCCAGATTGATCATTGATTATATTGAATCAAAGTTTGATGGAGATGCAGAATTGACTTGAAATAATGTAAGACCAATGACTCTTAAGTTGTTGGTTGGGACCAATAAGCCGAAACCGGTCAGTAAGTGTACCGATTCCTACGATTTCAATCAAAATTGATTGTGAAAAATGAAAAACGAAACTTCGTAAATTAATATCACTTCCAGCACTAAGAACATATAAGGAGCATTCAGGCAAAACCCGATTAATTCACTTTTCGTGAAAAACGAGTTAGATATCTATTCATGAATTCAGACTCGAACGAAAGCCGATATAACCCATATTTAAAATCTTATTTGAAATCCAAAATTTTAATAAAACCCGATGAATTGTTATTGTTGTGTTGTAATATTTCTTTTGCAATATATTTTTTATATTATTCTCATGAGCAGTATCAAATGTGTTAGTAAAGGCTTGGTTCCGCTTGTGCAGCGGACGCATGCAGCCACTGCTTGCAGCCGCTGCTGCGTTTGGCTGCTTAGTAGGAAGTGGTTCACCTTATGCAGTGGAAACGCAAGACGCAAGCGTTTTTAAAAACTCGGGCAGACTCGGGCTAGTCTAGTCAGTTCATTTTGAGCTTTCATGATGAAATGATTAATCGTCGTGCATTATTAGCAGGGTGCGTCAAAATCTGATTTTTATTAAAAAATTCAAAAATCATTGTTTTTTTTTTAATCAAGATTCATTTGATTTTCTTGATTTTTTAAATTTGAATATGAAAGTTGAACATTTTGGTTCTTTGAAATTATTGTTGATTATTTTAATGTATAAGTCTAAAAATTCTAATACAATTTGCAGCTCAAAAACAACGAATTTGTCGCGCTTCTTGCAAGAAAATTCTTGTCGCGATTTGTTTTCCTTCTGTCCTATACACTCGCTATACAGTGCCGAGTATTAAACAATAAAATACTCAAAACCACGTGTTCGGGTACAACGACTGCTCGACCGCTGCGTCCAGACTGGTCACCCTAGCAGTCGATGCAGCCGTCGCATGCGATGCGATGCGACCGACGCGCTTGTAGAACCAATGCCATAAGGACGCACGGATATCAGTCCCTGCGACCGCTGCAGCAGCGGCTGCAAGCAGTGGCTGCATGCGTCCGCTGCACAAGCGGAACCAAGCCTTTAATGATGTTTTTGGGGCGGGAATTTTGAGCCGATGAATCCAAAAAATAATCTTTTTTTGACAAATAAGTCTATAGGATCAATTCCACCAAAATCTCGGAATTGTGAGATATCAATCTTCATCACGTATTTTGCCAAAAACTCTCTCAGAAATATACCAGCGATTGCACACTACACGTTTTTCTTAATTCACTTAGAACTACAGAAAGTGTTTTCATTGAGGTTTACGCGATTGGTACTCATATGCAGCCATTTCTGATGATCCTGCACTGGCATTGGTCGCATAAATTCCAACGGCCTACCTTCAATTTGCCAAGGAAGTATCTATTTTCTGAGAGATGTTGATTCATCTGTTGATATTTGGTTATTTTTATCGGTCAAAGTTATTTACCAACGTGATATCATTCTGTCATTGAAAATCAAACTTCAACTGTTATAATGTCAACTAACTGAAATTATCTGATGAAACAGTCGAGGCGATTTGCCATGGAGGGGGATTTCGGAAATATCATTCTACAAATAAAACGTCATTAGATATCAATCGCAAATACTATCCTGACTCTTTGCCTCGACTATCATTGAATTGAACGAAAATAACTTAATTGTAGTCACGTTTTCACTGTGTATTATTGGTCAGCGAAAACGTACGTCGGCGTATTAGTGCCATTGCAAAAATTGAAAATCTAGTAATTGTGACTTTTAAACTGTGAATTGACAGATTCAATGTGTGAATTGACAGATTCAATGTGAAAATTGACAGAAATTTCCAATGAGCTTATGAATTTGGCTGCATTACCATGAATGGAATGTTTTGAATCATGAGAACGTTCAATGTCGGAAAGCTTCGAATCAGAAGGATTGAGATTATTGAATATATTATGAAATTCCAATCATACTGCTCATATGATTCATGAGAAGATGGAATTTCCATTGTAGGTAACTCGACGTAATTGCCTGTATAATGATGAAATGTGACATTGTTTCAACCGAACAATTTGAAACCGAATCGTGATCTTTCATTCTCTCATCAAAGGACTCGAAGGTGTTAGTGGAAATCTCAATCAGAAGTTCCAACGAGGGCTTGCTTGTGTCATAATAGGTGTGTTTTTCATGGAATCATAATAGATTTAAACGAATTGATGAGCAAAAGGGGGGTAATTGAGAGTAGTTTGACACGATTCAAAGTTTATTTTAGATCCATTGGATGTCAATAAATTTGTACAAATACTTTCAAGAATGAAAAAATGTAGAGAAACTAAAAAAGAGTTTGAAAATATACAAGATGCTGTTGAAGAACAGACAATTCACAAGATCGAAAAATATAAAGATTTTGTTTCAGGAAACAAATTTCAAAATAGTCTCTTGGTCGCGGTAGAAAGACTGAAAGATCTTCATTCGGGTTAAAACAATGTCACATTATCATCAAACAGGCAATAACATCAAGTTATCTACGATGAAAATTCCAACTTTTCATGGATCATATAAAAAAGTGACGATTGACAGACTGAATTCATCAAGTGACACATTCAATCTGTCAATTGACAGGTTAAATGTCGCATTTGCCAGAGAAGATTTTTCTTCTTCGAACGTCAAATAATGATGACATTACATATCTAACTTGATCCTGTCAAAGTTTGATGTCTCCGCCGGCAGCAGTTTTTTTTCCATTTCTTTACGGCGGAGGGAAAAATGTTGTCATGGCAACAATACGAAACATGTCACAAAGCAACAATACAAATGTCATTAACAACATTCAAACATCATTTTTATTTATAGTAATATTAAAAGTACAATTAGTTAATGAAGCATTTTCAAAATTGAAACCGTGCAAAAATGTTCCCGACACTTGATACGCATTGGTAATTGTTGATGATACTGATGGTCGAGCACAACTTTCAGCAATCATTCCCGATGTTGGCGAATCATGAATCCTATATATATCCTTCGGCAACCGTGCTTGATTTCCAGCCCCCATGTCGTTTGAGGCATTCTAGATTTCCGCCTCCATCAATTAAAAGTGTTGCTGAAGTTCGTCGTAAACAGTGACCCGTGTATGCGCTTGCATCGTTTAAATTTAAATAACTAGCTACTTTTTGGGCTACTGCGCTGATCGAATGTATTCCCATGACGCTTCGGTAACACTTTCCATTTTGGTACTTTATAAGAAATCGGTTTTCTGTGAAATTTTCAGGCCGCAATGATGCATACTTTTTATACAGTTTAATGTAGTTTTGACCAATTATCGTAAAAGATCTAATTTGTCGTGTTTTACTGTCTAGGGATTTTGATAATTATTACATTTTCTTTATCCTCAATGTCCACAGTCTTCATTTTTACCAAAGTCATGCTTCTCCGCCTCATAAAGTAATATACTATTATTTTTGCAATGGCACTAATATGCCGTCGTAAAAACGGGTATTCTGATTTCGAATTATTTTTCCTCCTTGCAATATATTCGACCGTTTCCATGCTCCAGTCCACACGGCGAGGCGAATCGAATTCTAATTATTTTTCAGACTCGGTTTGCTTTTTATTGTTATCGTAATTTGATTGAACCGTAGTTGAATTTGAATAACAGAATCTGCTCTCGACAAGTGTGACCTTTTTTAATTGCAATTTCGTTCGGTCTATTCACAGAGCTGTCTGTGGTTTGATAAGCTCATTTTTCAACGTTTCACATATATATGAATAGATCTATGTGATCACCATGAGAAGTTAGGAATATGAAAACATGCTCATTCTCAATTTTCATGATGGATATCTAATCTGATCTGTTAAACGAGCTGAAGAATAACAGGATGACAAAAAATGTGGCAGAGTTTTCCCCGGATCTATCATCGCTCAGATATGAGGAAGAAAATGGGAAATAAAAGCATTTATATTCAATGACGAACTAGGTGTTCCGGTGGATTGATTCCATGCATTCAGTGGATTTACGAGAATATGTGATTATTTTCATGAAGTCACATCAAGTGATCCTCGATTCCATTCAATTTCATCATGATATACGTTATCAAAATCTTACAACGTTACAACGAGTAACTTGTTCCAGTGATGAGAAATTTTCAATCTTGCGAAAAGATAAGTAATTCACATTAGAAGAATACTTATGAAATGCAACAATATTTTTTCTTGGAATGTTTCGAAAGGTTTGAGAACTTATATTTTTTCTACACTGGTATTATAATGATTAACATGTAGACACATAATCCGTTTTATAACAATATCCATTACGATACATATTTTTCATAACGATACAGATTTTTCACAACGATACAGATCTGCAATTAATTGGAAATCTAATTCAGTGGCAGGAGGCTAGATTGAAAATTCAGCTCAGAAGGAAATCAGGATTTCCAACACGATATTGTACTGGCAATAAGCAATCATGAAATAAATGTTAATATTTCTTCCACTTCCATATCTCAATATTTTTGAGAAATCGTATTAATCACAATAATTATGTTCAATATATAAATAGAATGATTGTGGGGTGTTTTTCGGGTTCGTGTGCCGTGATCCACAGGTTTTCACTACTGACTACAGCCGTGGTAGGCATTATCAAGCACCACAGCTGTAAGCGAAACGTCAGAAGTGAAAACCTGTGGACCACTGCAAACAAACACGAAAAACACCCCAGAATCATTCACTTCTGGTCATGAAAGTTCACGTTATTTTATCGATAGAAAGTTTATAGTTTTCCTAGATCCATGGTTTTACCCCATTGATAAAAATTTTGTAGAATTTTCCAAAGGAAAACGAGTAAATATTGTTATTTTATTCAATACAAATATGAATGATGTTTTCTGAACTACTATTGAATTTTGGATTTGTCTGATGGAGACCCACGTAAGAATGAAATGAATATTTCATAAATATTTCTTTTCATTACATCGTTATCAGAGAAAGCTAATATGTGACTCGAATCTATTTTTAGAAATTCAAGAATATTGCAAATATATTATTATTTGGACTCGTGTACAATTACTTCATCGATGTTACTATGAAATATCTCGGGTGTTTGAACAATAATCGAAGTTACTCAATTCGTATTCTTTGTTCCAATTGATAGAGCATAATCCCTCAGTAACATTTGAGAATTTGTTGAGAGCGAATACTTCGAAGGACATTTCAAGTTGCACAGTTCTCATAAACAGTTCGTGAGATGATTCCCTATACAGCTGCCAGGTTACTCGAATACACATACCGTGAAATGGATATCCCTCCTCATGCTAGGCAATATATGATTGTTCAATTCTCCGGTAGACTTGGCATGTGATAGTGCTTTGAGTGGCCTAGAGTAATTGGAGTTGAGATGCATACATATGAACTAATAATAATTCTGCATATGAGCACAATAATTAGACGCCGAACCAACTCCATGTGATCCTTTATGCGTTTTTTGATAGGATTTCAAGAAGAAACATTTTTCAGGATAACTATACAGATGATTATATTCGTGGCTACATACAGGGTGTGCCACGTCGACCTCATATTGAACTTTCAGGGTGAAGGAATTTGTGGGAAAATATTCCGTTTGAAAGTTTCAGGTATTCACCAATTCATATTTATGAATCATTCAAAAATTTGCAGGGTATTGCTTAAAATCGTAGTGTGCTTTTTTAAATCGAACAAAATGTATTGTCTTTCATATATTTGGACTTCTTTCGAATAAACTTCTAAGAAATATGGGGTTCAGTGAGACACACAGTTGTTTTGAAGTTACGCTCGATGAAATATTAAAGAACAAACCAATTCAGAAGTTTCTTAAAAAAAACTCAGTTGAATATTTCAGTTTGTCATGGGAAAATTAAAAAATAAATATGTTCTTCATTCTCGAATGTTAATTTGGTCATCAAACTCTTAAGTATTTATTGGGTGGATCAGAAATTGAAAAAAATACAAAGAAGTAAAAAAACTGTCATCATTCTTGAAGAACAAAATGCTACAATAACCAACGTCGATAATTATACGAAGTTTTTTCGACATGAAGTGTCCTCGAAAAATTGTTAAAAAATACTCATCTTCTTTTTATGTTCTATTAATCCCGGTAGAACGAAGATCTGCAGATTCTGAGAATTCCGAGAAAAAGTAGTTATCGAGATTCTAAACATTCAATATTAGAAAAATTAAAGAATTTTATGGCCAACAAACTTCATTATGATAAACTGGTCTCTTTCTGTTAAAAATGGGGAATGTTTTATATAATTGCCTTTCTTAGTTTTTCTAGCATAACTCTTGGATAGCTCAGTACATCGTCATGAAACCGTATATATGGTGTAAAGCACGTCCGCCTATCAAGCAAATGCCTAACGTTCAATTCCCCGCTGGGCAACGTGCTGGGATTCACGCGTTGAAAAGTAAGGCCTCGTTAACCAATCGAGGGTTGGCGTTCGCCAGCTGGTTTACAGAAAAAAAATAAAATATTGTTATATTTAACGATCTTTTAACGAGGAAACCAGATTGGAGGGCAATATATGTTGTTCCTAACGAAGAAACAATACTTTGATACGCCACGCTTCCAATCAGTACCCTCTATATTGGAAAATAATTCGAAAAAACCATATTCATCAATATTGTTGCGCGATTCAATGAAATGAATAAATAAACCTTCTGACTAACTCAGTTGCCCAAGAACATTGAAATAATAAATGAATAAACCTACCGTGTTAACGAACTTCTTTTATGTTGGCCATTCTTGGAAGGTAACAATTTTAGAAATGTTTAAAGTCACCCTCAGGAATACCGAACACTCAGGAAAAACGTTACAATATATAAATCTTTCATACGAGTTTTTTTCTATAATTTCAATTCTTCACCTCAAATTCCTGATGGAAGTACGATGTTACATACACTACACTTGAAGACGAAGACTATTGGGAAAAAGTTTCCTTAGCCAAGTTTCATCATAAATTCACGATCGATATCGTAAAGTACGTACTATTTGAGTATCAAAATATATTCTTGTTTCCTTGGCTAGTGGAGTATCCATCATAACTAATATGATCTGAATCAACCAGATAGACATGTTCTGTGGTATTTTTTTGTTTTGAGATATAGTCTGAATCCAATTGGTAATATCACTGTACATTTCAAAATTTTAAATCGTCAATCGTTTTTACTTCTGAGGACTTCAAAGTTCCATTTAAATATGCTTCATTTTAGATCTTTATATCAAAGTTTATATGATGTTTTGAACATTTTAATGGACCTGATGATGTGAACAAATTTTTCTGCCATCAGTATACAAAATTTTAAATCATTCATCGAAGCAATATATAATAGGGCTATCACAGCGTAAATAATAAATGGAAGTTTACTTTGAAGTCATAAATTCACAAGGGGCTGTCTCAATTTTTATCTGATAGAAGTGAAGCGAGTTTTCGAGATCAGTTCCATCTCTGGAAAAACTCCAAAGATATCATGAAACTACGACTTCAGATCAGAAAATAACCAGAAATAAGTCCTTACTATTGTGCTAACTATGATGATTCCATCTCTTCATCTTTTCGTCTCTGAAAATTGTTCAACATTGTGATGAATTCGAATCAATGGCTTCTACTCAATTTTTTGCATGAATTCTTTAATATGCTGAAAACTATACAAATCTAGATTTCGGTGCTCACCACAAGAATTGCTAAAATTGAAATTTTCGTGCCTGACTACTTCCAGATGGACCTTTATCTCATCATATCAATTATAATTTGCCCACCAGAATAAAATAGATGGCAGTTGAAACGAAACTTAATTATCTTCCAGTTTTTATATAGAACACGTTTACTGCTGATGACGATAATCAAACTGTGCACATTGGAAAATAAGATATTCGTAAAAGTTTTAATTTTTGTTTATATTGATCATGTCGTCCAAGCGAGTCATCAACACCTGATGATGAATTTCATTGTCATGAGGAAATAAACGCTTTAAAATAGTCCTTTGAAAATAAATATCAAACATTATATAAGAAATAACATTATTGATCATGAGAACGATCAAGAACATTTTGAAATTTGAAGTATGGGGGTGAAAGAAGGGTTCTACATACAGGGCAGGTTTCCTGGGACAAGAAGGGCAGTGATGAACACTTTCTTTTCAATTTTGCTGTTACGGCAGTAAGTAAAGCTTTGAAAATCATGTTTTCTGTTACTTGAGAGAGAGCAAGGATTTTCTTGAATCACGTGTGATTTAGATGGAGCAATGAGTTAAAATAGAGATAATTCATTTACATTTGGAATAATACACTGATACAATGGATAAAAAAGAGGGAATAACACAGGTTACAGTCACGAATTGGCGAATTCCACTTGTTTGTGAGTGAGAGAAATAATACAAAATAGAAATAACAATAAAATACAAGTAACAATACAAATATAAGTATAGGTACATATCAACAACAGAAGTGTGTATGAAAGTGAAACATAAATTATATGTGGAATAGTATAACTATAAGTAATATAAGATACAATTTGTGTCAATATGAGAAATAAAACATGAAATGAAATAACAAACATCGATTGGTATATGTATGCATAATTCTCAAACTGAGAGATGCAGCACAGAATAGAATATTGAGATTCAATTGTAAAATAAAATCATTAAGGTGAATGTGAAAATTACAATCGTCCAATAGTTCAGAGGTTTCAAAACTTCAAGAGTAAGATGATGAGCATTTGTGACTTATATGTTTTCAATTATTTTTCTTATTTCTTTCCGTTTCATTTCATTGTCGTGCGGAAGTGAAAGATACTTCACTACTGGTAGGTTGAAATTATAGAAAGCAATCTTGTTTGTGTATTCTTAAGATGAGATATTCAGTAAAAGGAAATAGGAATAGGATATCAATTGATTGAGTTTTCATCAACACATCCCCAGATTTTGGGTGTACAAATAAATATTCTCGACAGTAGGACCTACAAATTTTTCGTCGTTATCCAATTGATGATGTTCTAACTCACTATCAGCATTTATCATCAGTTAAGGGGCTGGATTCACCAGATTCTACGTATACGAGTTAAGATTATGGCGAAGGTGCTCGTTTAAAGGAAATGCAACCGAATGGTGGAGTGTGATGATTTTATTGAAATGAAATGGAAATAGAATTTTCTGGAGAAATGATCAAATGCAAGTGAATACAATAATATTGTTACGATATATCCCTGGAAAATCTCAATTCTGACACCACTGTTACGATATTCCTCTGGGTTCGTCAATTAAAACACCAAACAACACTAAACTACTTTTATTATAACTCTCTATTGCAATACAATACAACACAATCACTTAAATCGCTCCGATAACTTTCCAATGCTCGCTCGCTACTAAAACTCTCTGTACTAACAATTCTACACACTTCTTGCACTTAGCAATAACTAATAAAAGCTCTTTCCACTTAGATCTCAATAACTCTCGCTTCACTTAGCTCCGAATAAAAACTTCTCTGTAATACCAATTCTGCGAATAGCCAACACTTCGACTAACTAACTCTCACTAACTCTAACTCTGCCGCGACATCACGATGCTTATATATAACCTGTGGTAGAAGTCCATTGTATCTCAAAGTGGAGTGTAGTAGATTTAAGATGCAGAAAAACTCAAAGTCGTCTCCACAATTTAATATCCGAAAGATGTCAGTACGGTGATTCAGTACATGTTTCGAACCTACATAGGTTCATCATCAGCTGAATTTACATTAAATTCTACAATAAAGGAAGAGTAATATAATATTAGTTGATAAATGAAGTATAAGATTTACTTACATGGAGAAGAAAAAAATAGCAAAATCACATGGTGAAGTTCAGGACATAAAAAATTATTGTAATGACAATTAGGACTGAATTGATATTAGGGGGAATTTAAGACATCCTAATGTTTTTTATGGTGTTAGGGATGTCTTAAATTCCCCCTAATATCAATTCAGTCCTAATTGTCATTACAATAATTTTTTATGTCCTGAACTTCACCATGTGATTTTGCTATTTTTTTCTTCTCCATGTAAGTAAATCTTATACTTCATTTATCAACTAATATTATATTACTCTTCCTTTATTGTAGAATTTAATGTAAATTCAGCTGATGATGAACCTATGTAGGTTCGAAACATGTACTGAATCACCGTACTGACATCTTTCGGATATTAAATTGTGGAGACGACTTTGAGTTTTTCTGCATCTTAAATGCTTATATATGCCTGCGTAACCATCGAGAATTCTCCAGAGAAGCTCCGATGACGTGTCTCGAATTCTCCCGGCGAATCCACGGGTTCTTGGAAATGACGACGCTACGGCGCGATCCTTTCGCCGTGCGTTTACGATATGGTCAGGGCCGGCGCTAGGACGTAACATTATCCCCCTCTCAATTTTGATCGTCCCGATCAAATAACATCTCGTTCAGTCTCTTCAGGTGTACGACTTTCCTTTTTGTTCTAGGCTTACGTTGAACATTGTACACCACATCATTCATCCTAAGACGGGGGTTATACAGCCACACTCGATCTTTTTGAAATCCACCAGTATTTGCCTTCCGATCGTGCCGCGCCTTCCTCCTGTCAATTCGCTCTAGCATCTCTTGTCGCTTAGGGACTGGAACTCTTCTTGATGGTTGTTGAATCAAGTGCACTTGGTCACTGTTGACTTCTTGTTTGACCAAGTCAGCCCTTCCAGTTGTTTTCCCCTCGGAGATGTCACTTGTACCTCCAACGCGACACCTGGCGGCTCTCACAAGGACGGCTTTTTCTGTCTTCACCTGAACTTGTCCGGAATCCGATGGCTGGACGCTGCATTTAGGGACATTCTCTGTGACACGAGCTACTTCCTCCGACAGTGCAGGGGTTCTCGCAGTTTTCAATAATCGCAGTTTGGCATGTTTCGTCCTTTCTGTTGGAGTTGTAAGGACAAATTCTTCATCTCCGAACCTTATGATCTTTTGCTCATTGTCGAATGAAATTCCATGGTCACTGATCAGGTCCATTCCGAGTATGACTTCATCTTCTATATCTGCGACGTAAACTGTACCTGTAATAGTGAGTCGCCCAAGAATCAACGTAATTTCAGCCTCTCCTCGAATAGGTGCGTTTTCACCAGTGACTGTCCGAATCACGACGTTGAATGAAATAGGCTTTACGTTTCCAGGCCGAAGGATGTCGCTGCGTACCAAGGAAACTGCAGCACCGGTGTCTATGGTGCATATTACATCCATTTTATTCAATTTCCCTGGAATGGTGAGGCTCTCAGATGTTCTTTTTAGTCTGTTAACACAGATGACCCTCGGTGACCTTGACCTCGCAGGTGATTGCAAACTTGTCGGCGTCCTGACAGGTGAGTTGGATTTTGTTGGCATTCTCACCTTGCAATCTTTCATGAAATGCCCTGATCTTCCACATCTGTAACATTTTCTCTGTGGCATTCTCTCCCTACAGTCTTTTATAAAATGTCCCGGCCTCCTACATCTATAGCAAATCCTCTGCGGCATCTTCACCCAACAGTCTTTGATAAGGTGTCCCAGTTTTCCACATCGGTAGCACGTTCTCTTCTTCTGGGTGCTCATTCCACTTATCAACGATTTGATCTCCTCCAGAAATTTCTCAAATGAACCACTCGTAGCGCCAGATCTTTGTTCGGGATCGTCAATTGTTACCGCTCGCACTTTCGGCCTCGAGGTGTTGAAGGCCGCCTCCACTTCTAGCGAACGTACCAAGGCATCGCTACTCCTTTTGAAACTTGTAAGTCGCAGAGTTCTTTGGATTTCTGGGTCTCTAAGTCCGTCAATAAATATCTGCACAGCCAACTGCTCCTTGAAATCTCCGGGTGCCTCTGGGTACGCCAGCTGGATTAAGCGTCGAACATCTGCCTCAAATTCTTGCAGACTCTCACCTGATTTTTGTGTGCGAGTCTTCATTTGGGCCCGGTACAGCTGTTCTCGGTGTTGATCGCCATACCTCAACTCTAGTGCAGAAATCAGGCCCTCATATTGCTTCTGCTGTTCTATGGGTATCGTTTGTAATATACCCAAAGCTGGCCCTCTCAAAGCTACTATTAGTGCCGTAGCTTTTTCTTCGTCGCCCCATCCATTAGTTTCTGCCGCAGCCTCGAATTGTCGACGATACATGGACCAAGACGACTGTCCATCAAAAGTCGGCGGTTTTACGGAAATTCCTGACGTGGCAACCCTGTCTTGGCGATCTTGGTTCCTGAGAAATGCTATCTGCTTTTCGACTCTCTTTTCTAGTCCTTTCATCTCCTCTCGCACTGATTCCACTTTCTTATTGACATCTTCCTTTAGTTCTCCTTTTAGTTCTTCCATTTGTACTTTTGTTTCGTGTGAAACATGCTCGAAGAACTTGTTCTGATTTTCTAGAACTTTCTGGAAGTCTGCTTCTCGTTGTTTTTCCATTTGCTCTAATTCATTCTTTTGTTGTTCTAGAATTTTCTGGAGGTCTTCTCGTTCTTTTCTCTGTTCTTCGAGAATTTTCTGGAGTGCTTCTTCCCGTTCTTTCTTTTCATTCTCTCTTTCTAATTCTCGTTCTTTCTTTTCATTTTCTCGTTCTTTCTTTTCAGCTTCTCGCTCTTTCCTCTGGTCTTCGAAAATTTTCTGGAGTCCTTCTTCTCGTTCTTTCTTTTCATTTTCTCGTTCTAATTGTCGTTCTTTCTTTTCTTCCTGTCGTCGCTTTTCCTCTTCTTGTTTTTCCTCCTGCCGTCGTCTTTCATAATCCGCAAATTGGTTTTGGATTAATTTCAACATGTCCTCCATCGTATCGTAAGATGTACTTCTCGTATTCACCATAAATTGTTTTTATTTACCAGCAAAAAAATTCCACTTCCGACACCACTGTTACGATATATCCCTGGAAAATCTCAATTCTGACACCACTGTTACGATATTCCTCTGGGTTCGTCAATTAAAACACCAAACAACACTAAACTACTTTTATTATAACTCTCTATCGCAATACAATACAACACAATCGCTCCGATAACTTTCCAATGCTCGCTCGCTACTAAAACTCTCTGTACTAACAATTCTACACACTTCTTGCACTTAGCAATAACTAATAAAAGCTCTTTCCACTTAGATCTCAATAACTCTCGCTTCACTTAGCTCCGAATAAAAACTTCTCTGTAATACCAATTCTGCGAATAGCCAACACTTCGACTAACTAACTCTCACTAACTCTAACTCTGCCGCGACATCACGATGCTTATATATGCCTGCGTAACCATCGAGAATTCTCCAGAGAAGCTCCGATGACGTGTCTCGAATTCTCCCGGCGAATCCACGGGTTCTTGGAAATGACGACGCTACGGCGCGATCCTTTCGCCGTGCGTTTACGATATGGTCAGGGCCGGCGCTAGGACGTAACAATATCAACATCCAATTTTCCCTAAACTTGTTTAATGTAAAAAAAGACTCGTAATTCCATGATTTCCAAAATGTTGCTCTTGAGCAAAAGTTTTCGTTTAAATTTTCAGGAAGTCGACTGAATAAAACGTTAACTTTTCCATTCGAAATATTGAATCGACACGAGAGTACACTACCTGATGAGAATTCATGAATGAACTTTGTGAAAAATCGACAATAAAAACTCATGTTCATCAGGCTTTTAACTGTTTTCGCTAGTGAACTATCCACAATAGGTCTTCATCATGAATTTTGAGCTTATTTCACCACTATTCGATATTGATTTTCGACAAAACCAAATCTAACTATGATCATTCGAAATTAAAATGATGGATTTTTTTGTAAAGATTGTGTATTTCATGCCAAACGCCATCGACTTTAACCGAAGTCCTTGAAGTGACTTTTGTCTCATAACAAGAACCCTAAGCCAATCCTTAGGAAGCCATATGGGTACAATAACATATGGCAGAAATATTCCTCAATACGACAGGTTGAAATTCTTGGGGAAAAATTCAGTATCGTTGGGAGATCAAAACTGGGACCTCTCTATCATGATCCAGGCATGAGAGCAATTGCATCAAGTCCCTCATCCATGGATGAATATATCACCAGGTGAGAGTTTTGTAACGAGGTAACACATACGATAAACGAAAACTTCTTGAGAAAGTGTCTTTTAAGAAAACCTCAGATATGCCGCTTCTATCATCAATTCGAACTATCCAGAAGAAATGATTCCAGAAAGCTTCGCGAATGAAAGTATCTATGCAATATCCCACCATCTTTTGGTTAACCAAAAATTGAGATGTAGTCCACAGTACGTGAACGAAAAATGATAACCACAGTTTTTTTCGTGAGTGGCTCCACTTCGACAAGTCTACTTCATTTCCCTCTACCAAAGTTCTCAAATCCTGCGTCATATCGAAAAGCAAATAATTAACATGCCTGATCCTAATATTAGGAATATTTGCAGAATCATTGAAAAATATTGGACATAATATTGAACATTGATATTAGAAACAATTTTTGTGAAGGTTTTGTAAAAAAATAGTTGAAGAATATATTTTGAATATCCAACGAGTATTTGTATTTGCATGTTATAGAAAATAAAACGTTTTTGCACTAGATTTTTTCGAATGCTACATAAATTATAACAATTGAAAGAGAAGTGACCAATTGGAAGCAGTTACAGTGTGTTTTCCTATGAATTCGCCAAAAAAGTAGCGGTTACTGTGTTCTCTCATTAGACTCGCATTCAGCTGTTTCCAAAAGTATAATACAAAAGCATAAAACGTGTCGTAATTCAATTATTGATTTTTTTAATCCACAATGATAACCAATATCCCACTGGTAGTTTTTTCGAGTACCGTAGGGAAATCTGAATAAATAGGGTGGGGCTATGGGATTATATTGAGAATGCATTTTTCTCAATACAATTACTGTGTTTTTGCTTTGGACAGCCAAAGTGTTATAACATATTTCTCATTTGATTATCTTGCAATTTTGCTGTGAGAAAATATGTGGTGGTTTCATCATATAACATCGTGAAAAAGACACGTTGGGATGTTGATAATTTGAAAAAGCGGCAGTTTCAAGAATTCCCTTAGAGATTTGTCGAAGGAAAGCCACTCACGGAGTTTCAAGAATGTGGTAATCATTTTTCTTTCAAGTCACGTACTGTGGACTTATGTATTCACTATCATCCTTGTGACAATTTCACGAAGAACGCAAACATGGAACATAGTCCTCAAACATCAACTGGAAAAAAAGTCAAAAGTGAAAACATCAATTCATTCGAAGGGACAGCGGATCGCGTTCTAGAGGAGACAGATGTAATAAATTCGGTGTACAGGTGTTCCAGTGAATCCTAGTTGATCCTCGATAAATATTTCATCGTCCGGAGAGTAGAGCTGTTTATTATTTAGGCCTCTATTAAAACTCTTAGACAGGCATCCGCTCCACTCAAAAAACACTCACGTTAAGCGCTCCCTGGCTTTTAGGGGTTTCGGATCCAGCGAACGAGTTGGTTTATGTGCGCAGTATACAGATCGTTACACGAGTTTTTTTTATTGATACTTGTTCATTTGACTGAAGCGTAACTTCTAGGTATACATTCTCTTCGAGTTTGAGTATGAAACGAATCTACAGAAATATCGCAGCTTGTGATATTTTTGCAAATATGGATTTTTATCCTGTATCGGTCAGTTCAATTCAATGTTTGAAACGAATTTTTGACATAATCAGTTCTATGCCGATAGAACTTTGGAATCTTATGATTATTATACGTTTCTAGATAGAACCTACGTCTCTGATCAAAACTAGATCGGACTGTTAGTTCCAAAATTTTGCTGATTGAGAGATAGATAAACTCTTCATTTCAATGATACACAAGTATCATACTGTCAATATGAATTATCACAGAGAATTGAATTATCTCATTGAAATATATATCAAAACAGTGTATTCATATGAAAGACGGCTTATAAGGATCACTGTAAAAATAAAAATATTTCCATTGAGAGATTTTGATCTGTCAATGCTAGATTGAAATCTGTCAATGACCTATTGACAAATTAAAATCTGTCAATGACAGATTATGATGTGTCAATATGCTATTGACAGATTTTAATTTGTCAATAGGTCATTGACAGATTTCAATCTAGCATTGACATATCATAATCTGCCATTGATAGATCATATTCTGTCATTGACATATTCCAATCTGGCATTGACAGATCAGAATCTGTCACTGGAGATATTTTCAATTTTTGCATGAAATGTGGCTGATATATATGAAATCGAGAAGAGGAAAGAGAGAGAATAAAAAAGAAAATTTGAGAAGACCGATATTCAATACATTTGTCAAAGAATTGGTACAGTACAGTATCACAAAACAGTTCAAAAACATTTTTCTCAATAGCAGTTTTTCTACAAACGTCAGTAAAAGTATAATTTTTGACGACTGGTGTTGAAAGTAAATCATTTTGTGCACTGGTGCTGAAAGTAATTCATTTATAGGGAAAATATAAGAACATAATCCAAAATGAAGTGTTTATTCGATTAAACGTACAATTAGTGAAACTACAATTAAGATAAGAAACTTCATGGCCGCTTCAAAGAAGCTACAAGCTTGTAATATCTCCTTATGTCATGATTATTTATGTTCATCATCGACTTCAACATAGAGTAATTCGACCAAAGTGTTGACGATTTCCATATTTTGGACTTTTCTTCAAAGTATGCAAGAAGCATTATTTAACTGGCCTCCTTGCCACTGACATTTTTCTGATCACACCATTTCAAGAAACGATCGTATGAAAACTCGTACTGTCGCTTTGACTCACTAGACTTTTAATGGTGGTCATTTTCAGCACTTGTATCATAAAAAACTATTATGTCAATAGAACTTCGGAATCTAACGATTATTATACGCTATCAGGAAGTACCTACATCTCTTATCAGAACTGGTTGCTAGTTATACAGTTAGATAGCTCAGGTCAAAGATACACAACAAACATACTGAAGTAAATATGAAATATTACAGAAAGTTGAATTGTCTCAGTTATGTATGGGAATATAAATTGAAACAGTGCATTTATATGCTGTACATGTGTGGAATAAAATTAAGCTGATATATATGAAATCGGGAAGAGGAAAAAGAGAGAATATAAAAGAAAATTTTAAAAGACCGAAATTAAATACATTTGTCAAAAACTTAGTACGGTTCAATATCACTCAACAGTTCAAAAACACGTTTCTCAATAGTTGTTTATCTATCTATCTATTATCGGAAAGTGATTCTTTTTCACACGCCATTGCAGATGACATTCACGTGCGAAAAAACTCAAAAGAAAACATAAAGAAATGTTTATTATCAAATATATATCAACAAATTGTTGTTGTGACAAGGTAATGTGTTGACTGAGAGATTTATTTTTTCTTTGTTGCTACGGTAATTCAAAGCGATAAATGGAGAATGTTAGATGTTTATTAATATTCCTGTGTTACGACTTCATGAATTCGATGTTTCACTGTATTTTCTCTGAATATATAATATAAAAATTAACATGTATCACATGGCATATCTCTCACCAATAGACCATTTTCATCAAGGATGAACTCCAAGGGTAGCCTTGTATTGCATTTTATGGATTCCAGAGTGGAACTGTCAAATATTTACAACTTTCAGATAGAGAAACAAAAGACGTATTGAACTAGGCCCCCTTTTCATTTGAAGAAAAAAAGGTATAAGCGCCCTTTCTGCGGCAAGTGAGTCACACTTTTACTTTTTTCCACCGAAAAGTACTGAAATTAACACTTTCAATCTGAGTTTTTATCCGATTTCAATATCTTATCGCAAGAGGAAGTGTTAAGGGGCTTCTTAGGGCAACTCTGTCGGAAATACTTGGTCAGAACAAGTTATATTTTCCGTGTTCAGAGTGACTTTGAATAAAGCAGTAGCTAGGCAAAATTCCATGTCAAAATGAACATGGAACATGTCTATCTCAATGAACATTTTCATTTTATGTGTGAATCATTGAATTCTCTGAGGACATTTCGAATACATTCCATCAAATATTGGATATTTTCGGCTGCAAACGATCATTTTCATTTGAACAAATATTTGGGAATATTTCATTTAAAAAAGGAATAATAATATAATTTGCATCCTACAATTTCCAATGATTTGCATACTGCAATTCCAGTAGGAAAATTTAAATTCAGCATTTATTGATTTTCATCGAGTGGGTGTTTTGGAGAGTCGAAAGGTCAATGGCTGATTTATATATTGAGGAAAAAGAAGAATATACCAAAAATATGAATGGACCGGACAACAATGAGAGTTCTTAGCCTGATATCGTTTCTGTTGAGAGGACTAAAAACTATGGTGTTGAACATGATACCTGTGAATGTTCAGTACAAAATGAGCAACACATGCCCCCTTCGATAATAGGGATTACTGATCTCATACGATGATTAATAGGAGGAATGAAATGAAGTAGAAGCCATCCAGAAAATAAAAATAATAATAATAGTATTAATTAATTTTTTCTGATAATGCGACCACATTTTGTTCAGAAGAATCCAAATTCATTTCAAACAAAACGATATTGATTATGTCACCTCTTCACCTTTCATACTTCTTCAGATGGTGCGGCGAAAAACTGTGTAAGAATCATCAAAAACCCTTTGGAAAATGCTCTCGGTGACAATATATCTCCTTGCTTAACAACCAATCAGTCTATTTAAAATTTTGAAATTCAGCCAATAGAATCCGAATGACAGTGAAAATATAGCTTGTCGCTGTATTTTCACGGTGATAAACCTGCTTAGTTTTCGTTTTACTAGCTGTCAAGTGAAGATAATGATTTAAATTATAAACTTCAAATCTATGTGTTTTGATTAGTTATATTTCTTAATCAATATGAGCGATCGTTGGGGACAAATGGCGATTGGTATCATAGATGAAGCAGTGGAAAAGAGTATTCCCTTGAATAAAAAATGAAGATAATGAAGTTGAAAGAAGGGGAGTAGCGGACACTACTTTGTTTCGTAGACAAAAATGAAGATTTTAATTCAAAGAGAAGGTATTATTGTGGTGAAATTTTTTAATTATACCCTATATATATATATATATATATATATATATATATATATATATATATATATATATATATATATATATATATATATATATATATATATGTGTGTGCGTGTGCAGACATGTGGATGCGTATGCGGGTGTGCGTGTGTATAGCGTTACACATAAGTGGTTCCACCTATGTGTCGCTTGCCGTAAAGGCACGATTCATTTCAAATCCTCTGGATATCTATCACAGTTTGTCTTAGATACGAGGACCATGCCAACCCACAGCTGATGACGGCCAAAGCCAGAAATAGCTAGCTATCTTGTGGTGGGCATTTCGAATTGAATGCAAATTGTGATAGACCAGAGAATTTGATAATCTATTTATCAGTTTCCTGATTCATCTTGCTTCATAGCAAATAACACTTTCTCTTTATATATATATATATATATATATATATATATATATATATATTTGTGATGAGTTTCATTTCTTAGTTATTAAAAGAGAATAGGTGAAGAAAAGAAAAAAAACTAATTGTTGTATGAAATTAACGGCGAATATATGGTGGTTTCGAAATTTTGAAAGTGTTTCATTTTTTGAAGTACCGTTCACCGAAGAAATAATAATAATATATCTGATATATTTGTTGATACATCACAGTAACTGACAAAAAAGTCAGTGAATTTTTATTTTTCATTACATTGTAGTTTCGTATCAGGTCACATACACCAATTTACCGAAGAATAGATATTATAATAATTTGAAACTTTTTCTTGTTCATTTACAACGAAGAGAAAACCCAGGATTTGGATTACAGGACGTCATTTGATCAAATGTTGAAAGTGCAAACCGCGGCGTGAGCAGAAGTTCCCAGTACTCACGACGAATGAGATTAATTTTTGCCCTTGCGTCATTATAAATATACTCCTCCTGTACATATCTTGTTCCGGTGCACATAAATGAGCCGATGAATCATATCGCCTGAAATTTCGACCAGCCCATAAATTCAGGCCGATAAACCAGGCTAGAATGTTTCCTAAACTTGCCATAATTGCAATCAATACTTGACTACAACACCGACGGAATTCACAATGCAACAATAGAACGTTCCATGCATAGCACACGTTTCCTTTTGTACTCGGCAGAAGATACACCGCACCTGCTCTACCATTGTTCTCAGATTGATTGGGACGTAGTAACATCACACAAAAGTGAAGTTTGAAAATAGATAATTTCAAAGTACAAACAGAATATCAGAAGATTACAAAATTCCAGCCTCCACACCTATCATTGAAAAAATATTGGAAAGAAACAACACATTCACTGGTGTTTCAGTTGGATGTGGATGAAATCCACTCTTTTGACAATTTGTAATGGCGTGTAAAGCATGGGGAGTTGATCTAAAAATCCATTTTCATTATATTTTGGTGAGTACACTATCCCAATAGCTTTCGGCATCAGTAACTGATAAGGATAATGGGTATGAAGATGAACACTTGAGAGAAATGCTGTTTGTGAAAGATGAGTATGAATCCATTCTATTGTTATCAAGTTACGTCGATCTTGATAATCAGAAATCTCCTCTTCCTTTCTTTTTGCTTTGGTAGAATTGAGTGAGTTATAACTAGTTCATTCCTCTCGAGTCTGCCTGTAAGAACGCCACTTGTCTCAATATATTCAGAAGTATTACTTTGAGTCATGGCTTGAAATGAAGTCACTATCTCAACTGGTACCACTACAGGTCTGTATATCATACTCCTCCTGGGCACCGATTTTCGAAGGCTTTCTGGTGTGGTCTACTCTCGGAAGAACATGAAGACTTGTGAATTTTGAAGGATCGCCTGAGTTATTCAATGATCTAGAACCATATGTCCCAGCTACATCTTCACTCATAGGGAAAAGCGTATTCTCTTGGAATGATAGGTTGTTATGGAAGGCTTACACAAAATCTTGAGATCGGAGAGAACAATCTCCCATCAAGTAATCTAGGTGGCTGATTTGGTGCATAATAGGATTTTCTGTGATTGGGAAGGAATGCAAACTCATTCAGTGATTTCGAAGGAGGAATGGTGCCAAGTAAAGGAGCAGCATTTTAGCGTTGAACAGCAATGCTCATACGCTGGATAAGGAATGGAGTAGATCGGATATCACATATTGTGTGACTTAGTTTCCGCCCAATATCGTGGATTAAAGAGAGAGAATCTGTTCCAAAAACTCCTAGGGTTTATATTGCTACAGAAGAGAAGACAAAACCACTTGCTAGGGAACGATGCTTCGAATATTTTAATTTCTCACTTGATATGGCAGCTGCGCAAGGTTTCTTTGAAATTTGTTTAGATGTGAGGCTGCCAGTGTATCTGAACAAGAGAAGTCCCACACTAAAGGCTTATCACATTTCCATGGTACGAGGGTCATGCCATTAGGACATTTTTCATCGTCTCCGCTGGTACCTTGAGGTTCAAGGATAGCTGGAATTCAAGCTGAAATGAGGGCACGTTTGATGATGTCATTAACTTGAGAATGACGTGGTAATCGACCAGCACCTCTAAACCGATACCTATTCGCAAACTATCATTATCAAGGAAAGTGCCAAGAGAAGCTACCGGCAGAGCATTCCACCAAACACCCGATTCAATTTTAGTGTCAGCGTTGAGACGAGCTTTATCAGATTGTGTTGTTTATAAATTTAAATCCATTTTTTCTTTGATTTTCTATCACCTGAAAATGAGGAAGCTTTGAAAAAGGTATGGATTTCAATGTATATACATTCCCTCAGAACACATTCACACATTTGAGTATTGATTCTGAAATGAATAATTCCAATTGAAAAATGAGTTGAATATTGTACGTTTCATGTAACAACCACAAGTCATCAATACAGAGAGAAATAGAAAATATAAAGGAGGGGAAAGAGAGTGAAAAAGAGAAATTTTTACAAAATTTTCGAATATATCTACTACTCTAACACCAAACTGATATCACTCGACACGCCTTTAGCTAACAAGGTTAGCATCTTCGGGAGAAAAGATCAATTTTTTCGTCCTGAAGATGATAACTTTGCTCATAAATCTCGCATCAAGTGCGAATGATACCAGTTTGTTCCTAGAGAGCAAAAAGAAAAATTAGAAAGATATGAGAATGTTGGAGACAGAAAGAGGAAAATAGGTGGAAAAGCGCAAGAGGCTCGATGGGAACAATTAAATTTTTCCTGTTACAGCCAAAGTGTCATTTTTACGGCTATATTGTGTATAAGAATTCTCACCAGCTCATCGAACCGCTGATTTTTTATCAAAAAATTTTGTTTCACGAAATCAAATGAGACTTTTGATGCATAATTTCAATGTGTCAGATTTTTTGCGGCATTTTTTCCTCTGACATTCAGAACCCGATTCTTCTAGAAAGATCTACATTCTCCAAAAAATATTTTATATTCATTTAGGAACCGCTTTCGATATAACTCTTATATCATGAATTTTGTTGATTTGATGATATCCAGTTACAATATCCAGTATCAAACTGACTGATGTACAAGCATTCAGAAATACAAAAAATAATAATAATTATTACATACTGAAAAGACAATGTTTCAGAAGTCTAATTCAAACCCTTTAATAATCGTAAACCAAATAGATAGAAGTTGTAACAATTTCATGTAGTTGTTTTCACGTGTGTCTGCATTCACTGTATGATTTTATATATTTCAATACGTGTGTATGTGAAATCGATAACAAAAAGTAACATGATTTTTTTTTTAAATTGATCAAAAATTGAATGGCCGCTTCTTATAATATAACAAATGCTATTCAGGGTGATACTGTATAACAGCATTGTTGAAGTGGTGAAATAATATCAGCCAGGACAACTGAATTGTCCGATTTTCTTTTCGAATTTTTGTATTTCAATTTTTTTTTGGAGGCCCCAATGAAAGTGGCCGGAAACCAAAAAATTATAGCCATCTGACAAAATACAAAACGTGAAATATATCAACTTCCAAGCCTCAGATGGGGGCAGAGAAGGAAAAAAAACTGATAATGGATACTATTTAGATCTAGGTACCACTATTCGCAGGTCGAATCAAAATTTCGTAATTAAGGGTATTTCGACCACCTTAACCCAGGATACCCTTCGATATATACTCTATTAAGACGAAATCGCTCAACTAAAATAAAAATTGAATTATTCTAAATGGCCACTATTTTTGTATTTTCAATATGACCCTGAAATATATAGATTTTTTCTGGTTGGCATTTCATCCTATTTTATATTTATTCATTTTCAGTTTTTGAATAAAAAATGAAATTTCATACAAGCTGTATCGTTTCATGACACATTCATCACATGTGACTGCATTTTACACATTTTTGAACTTCCTGAAAAGTTAATTAGCAATTCACAAGTGAGAGCAACCAGTTCAAATATTGAACTGACTTCATCAACCTAAATCGCATCATTTGATCCCCTACGACTCTTTGTTTGTTTTTGGCAATCTAGGGACGAAAATCACGCCATTCCATTCTGGACACACTCTATTAGGTTTTATGTTTGAGCGTTTTTCTTATAATCTCTCCAGATATGGTGGAGGCGAGTGGTCCCCTCAAAAACACAAGATAAGCAGTCATTCATGCCTATAAAAACTGTAAGTAACAGAATGATGTCGAGTAGGTGACCTCACTTGAACTCTTATCTCGTGACTTATAGCATTCCTGATAATGTCCGAACACTCATAACGGAGGACACTAAGCCCTGAAGTATTTCGATGAACTTTTACACCGTGCCTTGAATAGCGGAAGCTCTCCTATGAATCAATACCATTTTATATTCTTCCCCAGTCAGGAGAGAAGTTACTTTCCATTAGAGAAAACACTCCGCAGCTTATTAAAATATGCACCAAGCAGCGCAGTTGTTTATTTCCATTGGATAAAAAAGGGAATTCAAAATGAGGAAACAGGAAAGTTTTTGAAATTATGTAAAGACATCATTCATACTTTATTGTGGGGAATAGAATCATATCAAACACCTTCATCCCGCGTTGAAAATTTTCTTCAAGCATTATTTGACCGAAAAAAAAGAAAAAGCCAAGAATCACATTCTCGGTAAATAGAGAAATTCATTAGCAGTTACCTTGGTGCAAGAATCATAATGTTTCCCGTCTGCAAACCAATTATCATTGGGGCAGTTCCGAATTCTATTATATTTTTATTTTATTTCATTTTTATGTAATCAACAGAATTTACATTCCATTAAAAGATTACAATCATATAATGTAGTGGTGGTCTCGGTAGTGTAGTGGTTAGCATATCTGCCTATCAAGCGGAAGGCCGGGGTTCGAATCCTCGCCGGGCCACCGTGCTGGGTAATCGCACGTTAAAAGGTAAGGCCTCGTTGATCCATTGCTCGCACAAGTTTCGACTTTTGAGGGTTGACGTTCGTCAGCTGGTTAACGAAAACGAGCAATTTTAGAACAATTATAGAACAACTTATATAGTAAGCAGATACCCTCATCGAACATATCGAGAACATATACATAATTAATGGATGCATATATACACATATATGCAAATATACACACATATACGCGCATATACACACATTCGGTAACGAAATAGGAATTTGTAAAGAAATTCAAAAATAACCCTGAAAGCAGAGAATGAGTTTTGTTTTTCCTTCGGTTTACAGGTTGTGAAGAAGAGATAATATTTTTTCTTGAAGAAATCAAATGGTTTTTCTATTATATCTGGATCAAATTCATTCATCACTTGGCAAAGTCTGTAGAGAGGTGCGTTTTTTTCCAAATCAGTGTAGGCCCTAGGTAAAACGAACAATGTTATTGTTCTGGAGTCAAAGCTTGATTGGTAATATATTAGTTTTTCCAGAAGGTATTTACAAATTATCTTTTCGTTGGGGATTTTATACATAAACAGTGCTGCAGCTAGTTCTCGTCTATGCTCTAATTTGAGAAAATTACATTCTTTCAGTAGTATTGTATAAGGAAGACCGAAATAATATACCCCAGTTTTTTCGTAATAGAGATACCTGAGAAATTTTTTCTACTTCATTTTGTATATTTCATAGTAAGGCGACCAGATTATAGAGGCATATTCGAGAACACTCCTGACTTGCGTATTGTATAACAGTGTCATCGTTTTGATATTTGTGAACTTACAGGCGTTCCTGATAAAAAATCCCAGCATTTTGTGAGCTTTTTTTACTGTGGTATTGATATGGTGGTTAAAATTGAGTTCACTGTCAAAATATACTCTTAGGTCTTTTGCTTTGTGTTTTCTTGATAGTAAGTTATTCCTGATAGAATATGTAAACTCGACCCTAGTTTTTTTTCTCGAGTAAGACACTGTATAATATTTCTCTATCTTCAAAGGTAGTTTATTATTTTCCAACCAAGCTACTACAGCATCCAAATCTTAATATTACAATCATGAATAATAATAATAATAATAATAATAATAAAATCATCTATTTTCTTGTAAATTTTAAAATCGTCAGCGAATATCGAACAGTCAGATGAATTCGAACTATTTGGTAGGGTATTTATCAGACATAGAAAGAAAAAAGGACCCAGATAACGACGAGAGCGACTTTGTCGAGGAGCCACGTTTGAATACTACATATTGCTGTCGTCCTTTTAAATAGGAAGCACATAATCTCAAAAGATCTTGAGAAAAACCGAGTTCATAAAAACTTTTGAGCAAGATGTCGTGGTCGACCTTGGCGAACGCTTTCGAAAAATCCGTATGTATTATACTTCGGTTGGTCCCATCCGAGTAGATCACCTTGTAGTAGTACCTCTATGACTGAAATGCGCAAGTTGAAAGAAAGAATGATTCACGATGCCCCTATCTCACGAGTCCCGAATATCCGTCAATATACTTCTTGCGCTGAATGTGATAAGTTCGAAAGTGTAAATTAGTTTAAATAAGTGAAATGAAGAAATTTTTCCATATGTACTATGAAACAAAACAAACGATGCTCAGTGAAAAACAACGTAGAAACTTGGCGAACACTACGGAAACTCGAGGAAAAACTCCGTTCCTACTCGTTTAGTGAGTAAGATTGTTTTCAATGTTTTTTGTCATGTTTTAGAAAAACCAACGGAATTAGTGGACATATAATTGGAAATAGATGAGACTGACAATGATTTCTGATCATTGATCATCGGCAGGGGCAATCTACTTTGTAGATCAACATACGGCTGAACTTTATTCATCATCCTAGGCCGTTTTCTGCCCTGCATACTTTTTGAGTTATGCCAGCCGAGTGTCTCGCGCACAAAGAAAATTTCTCTTTGGTTGGCGCAGGTCCGTCGTCATATTTGACATCGGAATTTTCCACAACCAACAGTGGATCTTTTCGTAGTGATAACGCTGTTACTACTGGGAGATGATCCGACTGAAGCAAAGTTTTACGGTAGTGATATCCAGGATGATTTCGCACTGCAGTGGTGTACCTATCTGCCACAAGCACAAGAGAACGACAACGAGAAACCTAAAAACACTCGAGGACAAACTCTGTTCTTACTCGTCGTAAGTAAGTTTGTTTTTCATATTTTGTCACGTTTTAGAACGGAACCAAAGACGTGAGTGGACGTATAATTAATAAATTAATCGACTTACCTGAAGGAAGATTAATTTCTATTATATGAACAATCTCCTCCGAAATGATTACATAACACATGTAGTTTCCATCCCCCTCGTTGTCACTTCATTTCTCCACCTGCAATTAGCTTGCTAAATGGGTTGCATTAGTGATGGAAAGGGTGGGATTGTAATCATTTCGGAGGAGATTGTTCATATAATAGAAATTAATCTTCCTTCAGGTAAGTCGATTAATTTATTAATTATATTTCACAATTTCCTCCTCATGATTACATAACACATGTAGATGTTTAAAGATGAGGCAAGCTAATTGCTCAAAACATTTTATTCCAAATTATGTAAATGCAGTAACAATAATCTATCAATAATATATAACATATACAACCTAATTAATTATGTATAAATATATCAATATAATAATAATATGTAAAAGTCTCAATCATCAATTCATTAGATTAAGTTGATGTAGATCCTCGTAATACCCCTTCAACAAAATTTTCCTCTTCTATTACAACTCTGTTATAAAATGTATTGAAAACATTCGACTTGTTGGACCAACCAGCAGTCTTTCGAATGGTCTCAATACTTATGCCACCCCGCGATGCGGCTGAAGTTGATGCATGACGAAAACTATAAGCACTGAATTTTTTATCGATACCACATTCTTCCATAATATATTTTGACCACCTACTGGGAGTTTGTGCGGTTGTGACTCGGTGAGGTTTCTTGTAGGTTAAAATGAGAGCATTTTCACCAATTGGTCTAATTTCCCTCGATTTTTCTAGGTAAAATATTATGGTACGCGCAACACACAAACCTGGCTTGTCTGTGAAGAATTTAAATTTCAATAAAGGCTGATATTTACCAATCTTAGATGTTTTTATTTTATCTGATATCTCGATAAGAACCTCAGAGGAAAATATTTTTATATTTTTTGTATTGATCTTAGAAAATGTTTGGATTCTATGACCTGTAGTTAAAGCAAGTAAACCAATCAACTTATAGGACAGCTGTTGTAAGGTGAGTGATTCTAAGGGATATAAATTTTTCAAGTAGTCAAGAACAGGTTGGGGGTCCCAAGTAGTCTGATATTTGGGGAGACTGGGTCTTTTGTTATAAATGCCTCTCAGAAATCTTTTTATGAATTGTTTATGCTGGTCCCCTATTTCAAGAATGAAATAAAGGGCAGATTTACACGAATTGATCGTAGAATAGGACGATCCTTCTTCAAATAATTCATTAAAAAATCGTATAACCCTTTCTAATTCAAATGTGAAAGGATCTCCAGTTACCTCAGTACAAAATTCCCACCATCTCCTCCAATACGTGGAGTATTGCTTGAAAGTCTTTGAACTCAACGATGAAACAACAGCTTCTAGTCCATTTTCTGGAAATCCTCTCAAACGAAAAGCTTCCCCGATATATTGCCTACTACCAGGGAAAGGTTTTTCCAAAGTGGATGAGCTTCTCTGAAAGGAGAAAAAATCATGTATTGCTGTGGATGAAATATTATAGGGTCTCCATGCACCATTCTCATGAAAACCGGATACCAAGCTTGTGATTCCCATAAAGGGACTACAAGTATTCCATCCGCTTTGTCGGCAATAATTTTATTCAGTACTTTGAGTATTATGGCAAATGGTGGAAAAGCATAAAAATACTCTCCACTCCAATCCATAGTGAAGGCGTCAATGGCAATGGAATCTGGATCTTTGAGCCATGAAACGTATCTTTCGCATTTTGTATTGAGTTTCGTAGCAAATAGATCAATAGATGGGGTTCCAAATTTCTCGCAAATTTTTTCCGAAATGATGCTCTGATAATTCATATTCTGTTTCAATGGCCATCGATCTGGATTCCAAGTCCGCCTCCCTATTACTGTTAGTATTAATATATGATGCAAATATTATGATGTGCCTTTCCTCGCACCACTGCCATATCATTCTAGCAAGCTCATTCAATTTGTGATATTTTGAACCCCCCATTCGATTAATGTATGCTATTGCTGTCGTGTTATCTATTCTCAACAGAATTTTACAGTTTTTTAAAATTTTGCAAAATGACTTCAAACCATAAAATGCAGCTGTTAATTCTAAGACGTGAATATTTGCTCTTTTGTTATGTGGATTCCAAAACCCATGTATTTTCTCTCCGTTGCAACACGCCCCCCACCCAGAGAGTGACGCGTCAGAGTATATTTCCATTTCGAAATAATTCGGGGAAATATTTCTATGAATCACTTGAATGTTTTTGATCCACCAAGCAAAATCTGACTTCAGTTTATCTGGAATGATGAATTTTCTATTAAAATCCCCTTGGTTCAATCGCAACTCCTTTGTTTTGACCATCTCAAAGCTTTTCGTGTATAACCAGCCATAATTAGTAGCTGGACATGCAGCTACTAATTTTCCAATATACTTTGCAAAGTCACGAATTCGACAAATTTTCCGTTTTGACATATTTACCGATTCTATCAATATACTTTCCCTTATCTCCCTTGGTAAAGATATCGTCATACTAAGAGAATCAAATATAAATCCGAGGTATTTACAGCTTTGTGATGGTGTCAGTTTGCTTTTGTGGTTATTCACTATCAAACCAAGAGCAGAAATTTTATTTACTACGATATTAGTATGAATAAGACAATCGGAATACGTTTTTCCTATTATAAGAAAGTCATCCAGATATGCAACAATTGTAATACCCTGCTTCCTGAAAAATTTCAAAAGTGGTCTTAGGACCTTTGTAAAAACAAATGGGGCATGAGCCAATCCAAAAGGTAAAGAATTGAAGCAGTATATTTTCTTTTCAAAAATGAACTTCAAATATTTTCGATCTTGTTTATGTATAGATAACAAATAATATGCATCTTTCAAATCTAATGTTGTGAAAAACCATCCTTCATACATTAAATGCAAAGCTGTCTTATAGTTTTCCATTTTGAAATGGGGTGGCTTCAGAAACTTATTGAGTTCCCTTAAATTGAGAATAAATCGGTATGACCCATTCTGTTTTGGAATTAAAAAATAACTTGAATAAAAGTCACCTTTAGTTTTCCTTGATATAGAAATCACACCCATATTCAACATACTGTTGATAGTATTGCTGAGAATTCGTTTCTCAGATTTTGAGCTGAATTTGTGTGGTACTTTTTTCTGTTTTGGTTTGTTAAAAAAGTGTATTCTATAACCTACTCCAATCCAACTCAAAAGCTGAGAATTATCAGTGATTTTATTCCACTCATGTGAGTAGAAAATTAATCTACCGGAAATATTTCTGGACGGTACCTCTAATACTTCGGTGGCGGGAACGGCTGTTTGTACCGTCGTCTCTTCTCTGTAGTCAGTTCTCTCGGTCTGTCTGACCTGTCTCTCTGCCCCCCGGTTGCCTTCCAACGTGTCCGTTTCACCTGACGCTGGGAGTTTAAAGACGTGGATGCAGTAGGTACGAATCGTTTCGTTGGTTTCACTAGTGCTGTCCCGGTTCTCTTCAAAGCCTGGGAACTCTTGAGTCGTTCCGTGAGATTATCTCCAAAAAGGTATTCACCAATAACCGATTCATCCAAAAGTTTCTTCAAATTTCTATTTATAACTAGGTTATTCATAGGTGTACCTATAACGCTGATACTAGAGCCAATGTTATTCTGCAGAATTTGAAGGAATTTGTCCTGTTTGATACATGATTCTGGGAGAGAAGCTTCAATTTCTCCGTTTAACTTCGGAGCATTCAGCAGAATACAATTTTTCACTCGGGGGTACTTCTCAAGTAAATCTTTCCTTGTATCCTTGTCGAGACCCTTTTTCAACACCGCCGTCCATCTGTCTACAATTTCATCATGTAACTCGGGCCCTTCCTGTTCTGCATGACTTGGATGTACCCCTAATAACGATTTTATGTCGTCCTGAATCTCAGTTTTTGCAGATCCATGAGAGTACTCCGATGATGTGGACAAAGAAGACTCAGAGCTAGATGAGTCATTGTCAACGAATATATATTCGTTAAATATCAATATTGAGCATCGTTATCACGATGAAAAACAGTACGTCTTGTTCTGGCACAAGTGGGTTTTTTATTCCGAGCTAGCAGTACTTTTTATAGAAACCAATTCATGCGAATGGTATATCAGTCGATCTGATTTTGATGCATGTGCATTGAAATCGTGTGAAGGACCTTAATAAACAGTCATATGCCTGTTGCTAGACTGAATACTATACATGTGTATTGTATTTCGGAAAAAAACCCTTTCCATATCATGCTGAAATTTAAAATAACAAGGAAACCAGTCAAAGTACTTACTTAAGCTTTCCTTATGCAGGTGTGATAATCGCTTTTTCAATCGTGCCAATTTGGTTTTGAGTTTTTTCTCTTCTCGCTTTCGTTTGTATCGAGCCATTTTCCTATCCAAATATCCAATATACGTCCGCTCAGACACACACAAAGAAATGAAGTGATTTATATATTGGTCACGGTATCGGCATTGGTGAGTAACTGCACAGGGTCGGGATGAGGAAAAATTTACTCTTTAAACATTGTGGCTCAGACAACCAGGGGGATGGAAACTACATGTGTTATGTAATCATGAGGAGGAGATTGTGAAATATAATTGGAAACAGCTGAGACTGACAATGATCTATGATCATTGATCATCGGCAAAGGCAATCTACTTTGTAGATCATTCTACGGCTGACCTTCAGTCATCATACGCCGTTTTTTTGTCCCGCACACTTCCTGAGTTGTGCTCACCCAGTGTATCGCGCACGAAAACAATTTCTTTTTTGTTGGCGCAGGTTCCAGGCCATTACACTACCTCATATCCACCCCAACTGAATCCGGTAGTTCAGGCCTTTTTTCTCGGCATCTGAATTGGGGTTTTCTACTGGACCCTCAAATTTCGTTGGGCAAAGGTTTCTCAGCCCTCAGTACAGCTATGCCTGATGAGTGATCGATATGCTGAAGTATTCAAGACTACTTTGTCTGACAAAGCCGGTGCTGATGAAGCATTATGCAACGTTCCTCACTCGATTTCGAACCACAGGAGATTTCTGCTTGCACTAGACCTGAAGATGAAACCTTTCCCTTCAAAACACCTCGAGGGCACTGCTCATCGAAGTCATTGGCAGTCTTAGAAAAATCAACAGAGGGGGGACACCTCAAGCAGACAAAACAGAGGATGGTGAGAGCGGTTCACGACGTACAACAACAAATGAACGAAATAACATATTTGAAGTTATACGCTGGTCGCATGAAATATTTGACAGCACGTGGCAATCTATAACAAACAACTCCAACATTTTGGAATGGGTTCAGAGATATAAAATCCATTTTTATACTCAACCTTATGAAAAACTGGCACCTGAACCCCGACAATTCCACCCAGCCGGCTAAACCTATGTTGTGAGTGTTTAGCTATATTACTGGAATTTGACTACATTGGACCAGCCATTAATGTCAAGAACAATTTTTGGTTCAGCTATTTTCTCAGGTTTGAGTCTTACTGATAGCTATAGATTTCTTTTGAATCTGAAACATTTGCATGAATTCATCACAGCCCCTCACTTGGAGCTGTGAAAAATCTGATGTCTGAAATCTGACGTTTTTTAACGTCAGTGGATTCGACAGATGCCGATAAACATGAGAAGTATTTGCGATTCCAATCTAGACACAAAATTTTTGAATTTAATTTTTTTGTGTTTTGGCTTATCTTTGCAACATATATATTCAAAAAAATCTCAGAAACGATTATACATTTTTTCATTTCAAGAATTTTTTGTATCTGTAGCTATTTGGACGACATCTTTTTCAATTAGTATTACCAAGATGGAGTGTTCAGGAAACATTCAACAAATTTGAGGTATCTTGGTAATCATTACGATTCAATATTAATGGAAAATAAATTCATTTGACACTTGATTTCGGTTTGCCTTGTGGTTGAATATAGGTGGCCGTCTACAAAATTATTTGGGGGGCACCGATGTATAACCTTGCAGACGGATCGAGGAGATTTTGACAATGTAAATTTCCACCGAGTTACAGTGACTTTTCATGTTAGGCAACTAGAAGGTAAAACAAGGCCTGAATTTTCCAGAATATTACATGCAACAACGAGAAAGCCAAAGGTCTCAGTGAAGCAGGCCAAACTTCACATTAATGTTCAAAACCTTCAGACAGTTCTCCTCAAACTGTCACATTTTGTCGCATAGAGACAACAACACCGTCAACGCGCAGATCAACCGGATGTCTGGAATGAAGCACCCAAACCTCAACGGACTGGCTGGTGATATTTGGAAGTGGTGTGAAGAATTAAGCATAATGATATTCAGGAACTTGAGTTTTCTGGTGGAGAATATATATGTCTATGTGTGTATTTGCGTATGTGAGTGGCGGTCAGTTGTGTGTTGTTGTTGAGTTCGGGTTGAACCGCGTCTGGAGTTTTGTTCTCTAACAAAACTCCAGACGCGGTTGTATATATATATATATATATATATATATATATATATATATATATATATATATATATATATATATATATATATATATATATATATATATATATATATATTTCCTACATCCACTGTGGTGGCCATCTTTCCCTGGGTGAACCGATTTTGTCTGACATCCATTTTCCAGGAGAAAAACTGAGGGGTGAACCTTCAGCGATTCTGATGGCATCACTGATTGCAAATACGATGAAACCATACAATTTATTTTCGTCTCATTGGTGGATATTTGTAAAGGAGATGTGGATAAGGTAGATCGCCCATGGGTGCAGCTAGGTAAAAATTATAGTACTAGAAAATTACATAGATCAGCTTGAAATCTGATATCTCATGCATGTAACTATGATACAATGGAAATGTTTTAGAGGGGTATTTTCAAAATACGATCCACTTTTTTCCCGATATGAGAAAATCTGGGACCCTTACCAAGTGTTGACCAAATTAGAAAAATCGGAAAACCTCATTTTGAAAAATATATCACAAACTTATTGTTATGGTTGCTCTAAAGCTTGCTAAAGCGTAAAAATATGATTCAAAATCAGAATGAGTAGCATTTTTATTGTATGATCAGTACAAAAAAAAAATAAAAATAAAAAAAAAAAATCAAATAAAAATCGTTTACCGGTTGACGAGTGTCGCCCTTCAGAGGTCGAATCTTCCGCAGAAAATGTATTGACGAGGCCTTTTGCCTCTTGGCGTGCGAGTCCCAGCACGGAAGCTCGATGGGAAGTTGAATCCGAGTCTTCCGCTTGAGGGGCAGACGTGCTTGTCTCTTCACTGCCGAGAACCAAATTATCCACAGAAGACCAAGAGAGCAACAAATACAAACGTGTATATTTTTTTTTCGCCATTTTCCACGGTGAAACGTGAATTGTGTATGACATCCACGATTATCAATTAAAAAACCGCACACATTCAATTAGGTTTTTTTCTCATTTTTTACTTATAAAAATCCTCATCACCCAGCTACACCTCAGCAGCACAAGACATGCTGCCACTTCTGCGGCCAACCAAATCGATATGAGCACGGACACCATACGATCAAATGAAGGCTGGTTCGAAAAATAAAATACTTTTGGTAAATTCTACATAGACCAGTGGTAACAAATGGTACATTTGCGGATTACCTCCACAATTTCATTAAACGAGTGTAAGTTTTCTGGTTATTTGAGTTTTGCAACATTATATTGTATTAGCATTTAAATACTGTCTGTATCAAATTCTTAGTTTATAGTGGTGAATCAAATGACATAAACAGTTCATTTAGACTACTTCATTAGTATGAGATCAGTCTGAATAGAATTTTGATCGCCTTTTAATAATTCTTCAAACATCTACAAGGTGATCCATTCGGATGGGACCAACCGAAGTATAATTGAGGATTAAACGACTTACCTGAAGGAAGTTCAATCCAAATTATACGAGGTTGGTCACATCCGAATAGAGAGACACCCACTCATCTCAAAGAAGAAAAAAAAATCCAATATATTATTTTTTCTGTCATCCCGACCCAAAAAGACGATATCATCGCAAGGTATATTGACGGATATTCGGGTGAGGACTCGTGAGATAGGGGCATCGTGAATCATTCTTTCTTTCAACTTGCGCATTTCAGTCATAGAGGTACTACTACAAGGTGATCTATTCGGATGTGACCAACCTCGTATAATTTGGATTGAACTTCCTTCAGGTAAGTCGTTTAGTCCTCAATTACATCTAATTGTCCATTGAGATCTACCACTTCATTAGCACTCTGGGTAAAATTTATAAGATTTGTCACTGTTGATTTTTTCGATGTGAATCCATGTTGCTTTTTGGATATATGAGGCCCGACGTATTTTATAATTTTTTGATGTATTATTGATTCAAATAATTTACTTGCACAGATTAAATCAATGGGTCTATAGTCGATTATTTGGTTCCTGTCGCCGCTTTTCGGAATAGGACATACTTTACTTAACTTCCACAAATCCGGATATACTTTTGTATTCAAAATAATATTGAAGATTACTTTCAGAGGTTCCTCAAAGTAGTCAGAGCATTCTTTTATAATATAAGCAGGAATATTATCCTGTCCTTAGGACTTTTCTGGTTTCAATCGTTTCATGGCAGTTAATACTTCCTCATCAGATAAATTTTCTATTTGAAAATAATTGGTTTTATTTGGATCAATATCTGAACTAGCTATGTCATACTTGGCTACATTAGTAGACTAAACACTCTTAAAATAAGTCGCGAATGCATTCGCTGTTTCAGTATTATCTGTGGTTGAGATACTGATATCGCGCTTGATTTTTGACCTCAGACTTGCGAATTGATGTTTGTAATTATCATTTTTAGTTTTTTTGAACTGTTTTCTGAAATAATCCTTCTTTCTTATATCTGATATAATATTTCGTGTGAACCAAGGAGGAAAACTACTTTTTTTGTACTTGGCTTTAGGAACGCATTTTTCAAAGACCTCATATACTTTTTCATAAAAGTTGTCCATTACTTTGTTTACATCATCAGCACTAGCTATCTCATTCCAGCTTGTATCGTGAAACAGAATGGTCATTTTATCAGAATCAGCTTTGGAGAAATTGTATTGCGGATTGAATGTTTTAATATCTTGACTTTTGTCAGAAATATAATCTAGTACACAGAAAAGTGCTGGATGGTCGTTATTTTCTCTCACTATCGGAAAATCACACCTCTCTATATTTATTTTTTTTGTGATGAAACTAAATCTAATATTTTATTCCTATCGTTTTCAATAGTATTGAACTGTTTCAACGCGAATAATTCTGAAAATTGTATATATGCCAGTTCTATATTTGTATAGTCATGTAAGTGGGAGAGTTCCTTAACTCGTGGTATATTGAAATCACCAAGTATAACAATAACTTTCTGAAACTCAAAACTTATTCGCTCCACGTTATCGAAAAAACAGTTATATGTTCGACACGAAGATCCAGGTGGTATATAGATACAACATAAATAAACAATTCTGCACTTCAGATCAATTTTTACCCTTAAGTCTTCAATTTTGGGATTATTACAAGAAAAACTAAGGAGTTGACCTTTGAAATCAGATTTGACGGCAACTAGGACCCCCCACCAGTTTCTTTTCCTGTACCGAACAGATCTCTATCTTTTCTGTAAATCGTATATCTTTCATCTATCATTGCATTATCGAATACTGATAAAGTTAGCCAAGTCTCCTTCAACCCAAAGATGATATGCTGAAATGACTGATATACGTGATATACTGTTGAAAAATCACAAGTATTGAGTTGACAAATAACGATTGGTTCCTCAATCATGGCTCTTCCTCACTTAAGGGATTTCGTTCTTCTTTTGATTGAAGGAAATCATATCCCAGCTTTTGCGGATATGATGAATGTCCAAAAATCATAAATATTCGGGAAAGCGTCTTCAATCAAAACTCGCCTCAGTCAGTTATGTACTTTCAGCAAGGAAGAGAAACAGTCCCTTATAATATGTTATCTTATTCATGGAATCACGTGTTTCAGCTATCAGACCGGCCAATCAGAAGATATCCCTCGAAATGCAATAAAATTACCCATTGTGTGTATTTTCGAATCCACGTTTCCTATGTGACTGTAATCGATATTTCCGTTCATTTAGGTACCAGAAGATGCAGCTGTTTGGGAGGTATAGGTACAAATGAATTCGGCTGTCTGTCTGTCCCTAAGTATTCTCATACTCCATCCAAGCAAAGGAGTGACCCACAACACTATCATACATTGTGCACGTGATCACTTAGACAGGGCTACTCGTACATAGTCGCACTATGGAACGGCCGAAATTGTATTTTTCAAGGTACAGTTTTTTTTTGATTGGACTATACGGATACATATCAGCAGTTTCTTCAGCCGTATAAGTACTTGACATTTCGAAAATTTCGAACTTCAAAATACCATATAAGTACACACCACAAGCATCAAAACGTAACTGACTATTCCGACACAGTAGCGCGAATTCCACTAGTCGATTGCATTCGATTTCGATTGGCCGTCGCCGTCGTAAGAAGGCGTGTTTATATTACCCAAATTCCTGTGATAATCACGCTTCGATCACGGGTTGATCACGCATCTATCGTTGTTTGGGCTACTCTCTTTTTTGGATGGATATAATACATATCTCAAAAACTACGCAACGGATTTCGATGCTTTTATTCAATACATAGAGTGATTCAAGAGAAAGGTGAATTTGTACGAATCATGCATCATATAGTGAAAAAAGCTGAATATTTCCCTCATATATAAAATTTCCCATAAGAGCAATGCAATTATCGAAAACTTACAGCAGTAATTGCATTGTATCGAAAACTTACAGCGGTAATTGCATTGTATCAAGTCACCATAACAACACATTTGAAACCGTATCGCTAGACGTCAGTAAAAAACACAAATAAATGTCAGATAGACTTCAAAAATAGAAAAACATTCCGCGTTCAGGTGAGTACGCCATAAAATCTATAGAGGAAAGTATGAATGAACAGAAAATAACATTTCCTTGAGAATTTCTCAATTCGTGAAATATTCCAATGAATTACATTCGTACATAAAAATGGCCAGATAATTGCTTTCAAGCGTGATATCGTATACAAATTGCATTCGTTTATTTTCATATGCCAAAATATGAAAATGAACTTGCAATTTTCAGATATCACGTATCTTGCAAAATTATCGGTGATTTTCATGCACTCGTGCAATTATAACCGATAATTTTCAGAGGTTTCCTATGTGATGTCATAAATTAACAATTTCTTTGCGTTTATATTGAAAACTCTAGCTGAACCCTAGGAAATAGATGAAAATAATGTACTACAGTATTGTCCACTTTGAAAAGGTCTAGAAAAAGTCTGCGATGGTATTTGTCTGTCTCTTGGGGATAACCCACAATAACAATTTTTTTATCCGTTCGAAGCCAGGGTGGGTCGCTTGTTTCTGTTATTCAAAGGCGAATAATTTTTTTTTATATGGTTCTATAGAAATAACCAACTTTGATATATTTCTCACTTTATTGAAATATCTGGTGAATAGCAAGTATTGGCCTGAAGTAATAAAACATCAGAAATTGATATATTATTATGAAATATCTAAAAACCATGATAGAGGGAACTTGCATTGCTTCTTCTGGATGATGTGTAAAATACAAATGAACGAGCTTGTGAAAACTGTGATATAACACTAATATATAATATTCATTTTCAGATCATTTTCCTTGATGTTTGAGTGGCATTATATTGCCATTTTCGAGCACTCTGATTGATATCATTTTGGGAAAACTTGAACATCCACTGAAACATGGGAAGTAATAAATTAATGATTTCCTTCAAGATAAGAGATTCTGAGTGAATGAGCCAAATGAACTTCATTACGTGTGAAAATAAAAGTACCCCCAAGGTACTATTATTATTGTATGTCACCGATTATCACGTTAGAGGTTTCTTTTTTTAAAGATACCGTTAATTTTCATCCCAAGGAGAATGAAACAATCATTGTATGTGATGGATTATTCCTTGTATCAGCACATTCCATTATAGTAATAGTGATAGTAGCTTTATTGTGAAAGCTAAATAAAATAGGTTAACTTGACTAGATGAAAGAAAAGAGTCGAAATACTGAAAATTAAAATCTAGGTACTCTTGCACAGATTTAAATGAGCTGTTTAATAGCATTGTTTTCACAGTGTGTTCGCACGGTTTAAGACTTGTAATTGTTCTCAAATCATTAGGGAGCTTGTTACATATGATGATTTCCACATACTTCGGGTTTTTTTCATAAAATGCACGACTGTGATGGGATTAACAAATCATTAAAATTTTGTGTGAAATAGTTGTGATTGAAATTGTTAGGTATGAATGTTTTGAAGTTTGATTATACATACATCAAAACTTCCAGGATGTAAATACAAGGTAATGGTAGGATATGCAGTTCCCTAAATTTGTCTCTACACGACTGCCCAAATTTCGAAGACGCAATATTTCTTACAGCTCTCTTTTGTGAAATAAAAGTCCTTTGAACAAAACTCGGGGATCCCAGAAAATGATTCCATATTTCAATTGAGAGTAACAATGTGCATAGTGATACGATAGTAAAACCGACTTATTTGTGATGTGTCTCAACCTAAACAGAGCAAAACAAGCAGATGCAAGCTTTCTATAACAAAAAATTGATTGTTGATACTTTTTCAAAACGGTACAATTTTATATATTGACAGAACTAGTGATAAAGTTATATTATGAAATATGAACAACTGAAAAACTATCCATGAACATAGCGCACAACGAAGAAAATAAGATATCAAATCAAGCACGAAAGCATCCTTGTTGAACAAGCAATGCAGTTTTTCTCGACAAATGAGTCTAATTTT
The DNA here is from genome assembly GCA_032362365.1 of Zygogramma bicolorata. Lineage (NCBI taxonomy): Eukaryota > Metazoa > Arthropoda > Insecta > Coleoptera > Chrysomelidae > Zygogramma > Zygogramma bicolorata. Next base: position 137,107 of record JAVJAQ010004269.1, on the reverse strand, counting down.
CTCATTCAGTTAGCAGTCGGAATGATATCAATTAAACTACATGAAATGCAATCTCGCTTATCGTGAATGGTATATCACGACTGGTCCGCGCGAATAAACTAGGCAAACAGCATAAAACGAACCATGTATATTTGCCCACAACTAGTGTTTTCGGTCGAACGAAATATGGACTGTGAACCGAAATGGCAGCAGTAACGCATAAATTCTCTGCGAAATGCCGAGCTCTCGAGTTACAAACACCAAACAAACACCAACAATTCATATTTTATGGAAATACCTTTTAAGTGGATAATTAACAAAACACTTGTTCGGAACTAAAAGTATACATCGAAACTGCCATAAATATTAATCTGCTATGCTGAAATTTATCTTATCTATGCGCTCAAAGTAATCTGCTATTCGTGAAGGTTTATTCGGGCAAAATTCATTGGAAATGAAGTGAATGCTGTAGTTGGAAAATGTTTGGATTTCTCAATGGAATATTTGCTTATTCAAAAATATAAATTGACAGTGGGATAGATGCTGTAGGTACTTGAGAAAATTGCTGTTTATGCTTTAGAGTTTTGTTTTCGAGAACTGAGTGAGGCTTTAAAGTTAGTTCAGAGTAACTACCCTTCTTCAAATTGAACACCCTGTATTCCGTTGCGGATTCATGTTCTCAATCAAATTCTTCGTCTCTTTTATGTCTCACACTTTTCGTTTATTTCGACTGGTTTTTGAATTGTTATATGTGAAACATTGCATTTGCAAAATGTCATTTGAATACATGCCTGACTACTTTTTGATTTTGCAAATTTTCGTTATGAAAGTGCCAAAATGAGGTGAAAGTTGAGTGAGTAAGTGACAAAACGAGGTGAAAGTAGAGTGAGTTGTAGTCCAAAATAATCAAATTTTCATACAAGGTGTATATTGGAATGTGATATTAACACATTCATTAGCCAAATGATCATCTTTTCAAACGGAACCTCTATCTTTTCATTATATCATCGCCAACGTTATGAGATATGATTATTACTTTCATTTACATTCCCAGTACCATACCTTACAGTTTCAGTTTAAATGAATATCTTCGATTTCATTCAACGTTAATAATATATTCCCATAATTGAATGTAACTCAGATACACAGAAAATATGTGAGCTCTAGAATGTTCAATAATCTTTTGCACATTTTACAAGCACATGGATGGATTCACTGTTGAATATTATCAAACAAAATAACTAGCCGAACAAAGTAAAAAAAATCATTCCATAGCATAAAGAGAGCTGTTTTGCAAAAAATCATGTAGGTCTTGGAATATTCAACACAACGCCAAAATAATTCAATTTGAATATACTCCTGTATTATGAATGAGGTGGAACTATTTGAAGTGTTGTTCAAAGTTACTTAACTACCTGAATCGAAACATTCAGTACACATAAATTTCTAGAACTGGCACACGGATTAATACCTGAAAGGACTATTTTCAATATTCCAGCTTCTGTGAAACCATTCGTCTTTAGTACCACACCTTGACGGTAAGGAAGAGAAGCGGAGAAACAGCTGTTCATCTAATGTTGTTTGACCGATGAAATCGTAATTGATCTATCAATAGTCTGACCGAATTGTAAGAGGATTATGTTAAAATACCAGTTACTCAAACGCAGGGCTCACTGTCGAAGTTGATATTTTAGTTTAAGGGGTAGCCGTAAGGGGGTAGATGAGCTAAATTGCTGAATTGATGGAGATGCATATTCAAGTTTCTGATGGAGACCACAGCATGAGAGTCGAAACGTCGAACATTTGAACAACTGGCTCACGGATCAATACCTGAAAGGACTTTTTTCAACCTTGATGAAAAATATTAATGAGCTGACTTTTTTACAGAATCCATCCTTGAACTTCGGAATGTGTAGGCCTGAATGATAATACAATCGAAAACAACAAAGTTCACGTGATTTTTTATATAAATACTATAATATCTATGTTTGAGCAAATTTCTCCCAGCAGTTGAGAACAGAGAATAACAACCCATTAGCACTGAAACTATGCGGTATATAGGAAATATAATCGAAAGTAATCGTCATTTTGATTATTGGTTGCCATAGAATGATGAAAAAATATGGTTTCCATTTGAAAACATTACAAATGACTTTTTGTGAAGTCCCTGTATGACAAATTGATGATTTGGAATCATCATTCCTTTTTTGACTTCTTTCTGAGAGTTCCAAAACACGAAGTTGAAAAAAAGGAAATTAAAGGAACATATTCAATTGAAAAATGCTTTGAGAATGCCATTTTCAATATCGATTGTGAAATATAGTGGAAACCCTTTAAGAGAGGTGTAATATATGAAATATATTTGTAATTTGCTAGAGAATACGAATCTGTCATGAAATACGAGGAGTTATATTCGCAGAACTCTAGCTAACCTACTATTATGGGTATAATCAGAATTATTTGGAAATCGAAACGATTTTAGTTGAAGTATGCCCAACATCTTTCTCATACTGCCAGATTTTCAGAATCTTACATATTCTGGCAATATCCATTGATGTCGTCCCCAGAGAATCACCCCGTAGAACTGACCCTCAATCGAGATAGAACTCATTGACAAATTATCATTTATTCATTATAATGATAACACAATTATTATTTCATTTCTAAAATAAATGAGCGTTGTCCCCATAATTCGAAAAATTCAAAATGATAATAATCAAGCTGACTTTGGAATGTTGATAAATGAAAAGAAACCCATCACTGGAATTTCGTTCCTGTCCTAACAGTTGAACACTCGTGAAATAATAGTATATTATACGATCATGTTATGATGATTATTAATACACGAGCATCAACCGGGATACGAAACGAGCCGAAGGTGAGTAATAATAACCATTACATGAGAGTTGCATACACTATTTCATCTATACCCGATAGATAGTGAAGAACTTCAAATATATTTATATTTGTATTGCCCACAATAATACCAATTGAACGCATTTCTTTGAAAAATTCTACAAAATTGAAATAAATGGTATCACTTCGAGAAATAAAACGATGAGGAAATGAAGAGATCAAAAGTTAGAAAGAAGGTTGCACGATGCCGGAATCGAACTCATGTCTCTTTCAATTTAACTAGTTAATATAATCTCGGCGCCTTAGACCGCTCGCCTATACGGAGAGCTCAGATAATTTTATAAAAAAAATAGAGACATAAATCATGCTTTGTCAAATTGAAAATTTAATAGTTCTAACTGTATTTCTGGCGGTGAAGGTGTCGAAGGTGATTCTTCCATATCGCTCGTATCAGACATTTTGTTATGACTATCGAAGTTTGGCTATATTCTTCAAAAATTCAATACCTATACCGATTTTTACTTGACAAACGTCAAATGCAGAGCATGCACATCATGCTTGATGAAAAATAATGGGTTTCCATTGGTTGAAAATCTGTATCGTAATGAAAAATCTGTATCGTAACGGATTTCATTCAAAAACGGGTTGTTGGCATATAGGTGTATTATTAGAAAACGGGTGAAAATAATAGTATGTTATGCAACGATCGTGTAATGATGGTTATTAATACATGAGCATAAACCGGGATACGAAACGAGCCGAAGGTGAGTTTCGTATGGTTTATGCGAGTGTATTAATAACTATTACACGAGAGTTGCATACGTTATTTTATCTACACCCAATAAATAATGAAGAACTAAAAATATTATATTATTAGGTATTTATATCGAACACAATACTAGGTAATCAATCGATTTTTTTTGAAAAATTTTACAAAATTATAATCAATGGTATAACCACGGAAAATACAACAATGAGAAATTAAAAGAAGAAAAAATTAAAAAAAAAATCTGCAGAGGTCACGAATTGAATCCGGACGTAACTAATCACTGCCGGCCCCTTTGACCACTCGGACATGAGACATAATTTTGTTGAGAATAAAAACATATGTTTTGCATTTGTCAAATGAAAAATATAATCCTTTTGATTGTATTTTTTTCTTGTCTAAGACATCTGTGGAGTGTCGCTGGTAATTCTTCTATATCCCTGCTATAAGATATTTTCATACGATTATCGAAAATTGGCTAAATTCTTCAAAAATTCAATACCTACTGATTTTGACTTGACAAACGTCAAAATGCAAAGCTTGCATATCATGCTTGATTGATGGGTTTCTATTGGTTGAAAATCTGTATCGTGATGAGAATCCGTATCGTAATGGATATCATTATAAAACGGGTTGTGGGCATATAAGTGTAATATTAGAGTACGTGTGTTGATAAAAATTATTGCGTACTATTATCAACCTCCACCAACACAGAATTTTGGAAATGAATGAATAATGAGTGTACAGTCATATCAATAAAAGTTGTCCGTGGAGTTGGTTGATCACTGAAAACAATGTGAATCAATGAAGCATCAGTTTTTCCCCTGAAGATGTTAACTTTGTTAGCGAAATGCGCATCGAGTGCAAATAATATAAGTTTTTTGTAAGGCTATTGTCCTGTTTCCATAATGAAAAGGATCAATTTGATATTTCTGTAAAAACACATTTTGACATCTCTTTTCAGTTAACTAGTTTCATGTTATCGCGTTTGCTATGAAGTAGCCGTGTCAGGTGACACCGGATCACCTGGTTTTCAACAAATAGTATTGTTTACAGCTCACGCGTTTCATTTGAAGTCACATTTGAAGTTCTTGTTGGTGTTTGATGTCATGCCTAGAGGAGAACAATAGTGAGTAATTGTGTGTTCCTGAAGATATTGAAGAGGCTTCAAAAACAGCCTCAATTGAATTGTCACCGAAAAAATCAACTCAGCAGTACGACATGGCATATTTCAATTCTCCGTGTCAAAAGTACTTTTTCTCCAAATGACATTGAAAGCGGCCTTTTAATGACACTTTGCAGGCTTAGAAGTTGTACTTTTAATGCCTAGGCAGAAAAAGTCCACTTTCACTGCCTAGGCAGAAAAAGTTCGTTGCTAGGCAACCTTCCAAGTAATAATTTGAATCAAACTGGTTATTAAAATTAACAATGACATTAAGAAACTCAAAATGATGCTGATGATAATAAACTTGTTTTATTTCATTAAAACTACAAACTTCAACACGAAATAGACAATCAGCACATCTTCAGAGAAAGATCGTATATTTTTCTTCTGTCTATATTCCATGAATCTGCTGTATGTGAGTTCATATAAAGTTCTTGATTTTTCCGGTTAAAGGTTAAATTCCACATCTCGCGCCTGGTCTCTTATCTCAGGTGGTCTTAATTGCATCAATTCATCCTCACTTTGCAGTAAATCCATTTCTAACATAACAACTTTTCAAAATTGACAATGACAAAGTAAACAGTAAATAAACATATTCAACAAACGTCATCAGCGGTAAACATAATAACGCAGGGCCCAGTTACCTTTGATGAAATAATTTAGTTATTTGGATATTGATAATAGAACGCAATTTGAATATGAAAAAGTCGATTTTGCGTGAAATTGGAACAAATTTGGCGAAAAAAATTATATGTTCCATACAGCAGAAAAGCAGATTCAATGCTTTGGCCGCGGCATTAAATCATGTGCTCTTATGCCTAGTAGAAAAAATAACTATTTTTCTACAAACGTCAGTAAAAGTATGATTTTTGACGCACGCTGAAAGTGTCTAAAATGACATTTCATGACACTGGTGTTGAAAATAAATCATTTTTGGCACTAGTGCTAAACGTGATTTATTTGTAGAGAAAATATAAAAACATGATTCAAAATGAATTATTTATTCAATTAAACGTACAATTAGTGAAACTAAAATTAAAAAACTGCATGTCATGATTATTTGGGTTCATCATCGACTTCAACATAGAGTAATTCGACCAAAGCGTTGACGATATCCACATTTTGGACTTCTCTTCAAAGTATGCAAGAAGCATGACTCACTAGGCGATAATTCAGAAGCAGTTTTATTGGCAGCTTCTTCAATTTCCGGCAGTAGAAATTCATTTTCTGGATAACTCTCCATCGAAGAACGAAGAAACGAAAAAGAATAATTCGTGATTTGTTTCATGAGTATTACATGAAAATGGATTCAAAACTGATAATCTCGAGGCTTCTATTTCATCAATTAATTGATGTAAAATAGGTGTGCGTTAATTTAGACTTTCAATGGTGTTTGTTGAAAAAATTGTGTATGATATACCTGCTGAAAGGGATTTTATTTTGTTTGAAGGGAAGACACACTCCGCTTTCGGCGTCGTGTCCCAAACTTCCCTTCTCACAAAATAAAATATCACTTTTAGCACTTATATCATGAATAACTATTAACAATAATGTTAAAAAAAATTTTCACCTGCTACTTCGTAATCATCATCTTTCACTATTCTTGACAACCATTAAAAATGTCACTTGCAATGACAGTTGTACAAAAATATTTTTTCTTCCATTTGGGCTGCTTCTGTTGTGGGTGGAGATTCAAACTGCTCAGTTCGTTTGGCATCTCTCATGTTGTTCAATAGGTATGTTTCAAAAGCTCTCTATATCACTTACTTCAACTATCGATGAAGAGTTTCCGACGAGAAATTTTATTTCGCTTTGAGGAATCCTCCTCCTTCAAGAGCTCAACTGAAAGTGACGAATCTTTCATTGCTATGCGTTCAACTCCCAATTTATCACAATATTTTAACGAATACTGACCAGTAAAAAAAACTGTAAAATTCTAGTAATGTTTCTGGTGTTCTCCTCGTTATTTTATATTGGATATTGGACATTTTCTATTGCAGTAATTGGCATACTTGATGAAATCATAATATTTTTGTTCAGGTCCAATATGAAGTTTTCAGATCTTTCATTTTAATAAGGGTTTATAATTCAATAGTTTCAGTGGTTCATGAACTGATTTGGCGAATTATATGTAGCAAATACTCGGTATAAGTTTTGAAATCTGTTTTTATTATTACTTTCATTGAACTTTTCGATATTCAGTTTTCATCCTCTCAAAATGGATTCTCGACTGGAATTCAAAATATTTCATCTGGCATACTGAAGACACTTCTTGACCGTTTTTCAATGCACTTTTTGGATATAGACTTGGACGATCCTGTATTGCTATACCTCCCCAGAATTTATAATAATGTTCATGGTGATCGCCATAAAAAAAAAAAACAAAGTTATTCAGAGTCATTTTCTTCTTAGGTATTCGTTCCTCATGCTGGTAATCATGAAGGAGTTTAGAGACACTGTATGGATTGTGATCATCAGCATATCCTGACTAATTAGCAGTCATAACAGAAACGAATTCAATTATTATCAACGTCTGTTATGGCTCATGAAAATAAGTTCGGACAAGTTTCATGAACTGTTTGTTCAGTAAACAGCACATCTCATTCTAATCTCACAAGAACACGAACTAACTTCCTGTGTTGTCAATCACTCCGAGAAACTGTTATTATAAAATCACATTATTCTTCATCAAGTTCATGGAACTACTAAGACCTAGAATAATACGAAGCCGGAATGGGGGACATCAGTATTCCGAGTATATTTTACGTGAATGTGCTGGATGAGACTCGAGTTCGGTTGAGCGACTTCAAACTTCAGAACTTTGATAACCTCGTCTATAATACAGATGATGGTATCTGTCGCTCCATTATTCGTGTATCGAGGGTTGATGTGGGGAGTTTTTGTGATGCTGTGGCGACATTTCATGCAACTTCGGTTGGTTTTGCCCCATGTTGATATTTCTGACAAGTTGGCGTTTGTCCTGCTGCTCAGTGGATGATTTGGTTATAATATTGTATTGGAGTTAACTGTGTATAAAAACAAGTGACATAATATGTAGGAATATATTATTCAAACGGAAGGGTTTGAAATTCAGTACACATACAGACCTTCATAGACAATATATTCGATATCAGGAAACTTGGTTATTTTTGTGAACAATGGTATAAACAACTACTTCCCTGCCTATAAGACGTGACGTGTATTTAGTACCCAACAAAAACCATTCACAAGGCAATTTTATAAGATGGTTAGGTAACCCCAAACTAGAGGGGTTACCTAACCAAACCAAAATAATCTTCTGGAAAGAATAGAAACGATTCAAAAAACAAAGAAAAAACTCCGAGAAGCAGAAGAATGAGGAATAGTAGATCATCTATGACATATTTTTCAATAACTTAAAAATGTGCTCGCGATTCATTCTCACTTACTGCAGTGAAAGATATAACAAATCTCGGAGATGTTGTTAATGTTAGAACACATTTCATTATTATTTGTTTTGATCTTCCGCATCTGAAAGTGATATTTGATCTGGACTGTACTCTCGGCCACTTCCTCTGTGGTTGCTGAAGATTGGATATAGATAGGATTCCATTTCAATGACCCATATTCTAGCTTGGAACTTACCAAATCAGTAACAGAAGTGTAAAATTTGAAAACGTCCGCAAACATCAATTTATTGTAGTCCAGTGACTCGGATAGATCGTTGATGAATATAAAGAACAACAATGGTCTCAAGTCGGAGCCTTGAGGAACTCCACTGGTTGCAACATAGTTGAGTGAACTATCTGTGAAAACAACTGACATAATATTATGTAGGAATATATTCATACGAAAGAGTTGGAAATTCAGTATACATACAGACCTTCATAGACAATATATTCGATATCAGGAAACTTACATACTGCATTTTGTTATTCAAGTTGCATTTCAGAATGTTCATAAAACTTTACAAGTGATGCTCTGTAATCGATTCAGTTCTATAATCAAACAGATACATTGATAGGATACTTTCCTCAGAGAGAATTATCCTTCAGCTCATGAGTGTGCAAATAGATGAATCATAGAATATTGGCCCTAGATATACCAAACATTATCGAAAAAGTCGATTTTGAGCTAATATGCTAGGAATAAAAAGCATTTTATGCAAAACATCCCGTGTTACTTTTATTACAAATGTTTTGTATTTTTCTCGCTTTAACAAATCATAAGGTTGGAACCTCTGGCGTTGAAGTTATGACTTTTCAGAAGAAAATAATTCCCCCAAGACCAAAACTGATAATACTATCACTCTATGAACGTTTCGCACAAGGTGAGCTTTTTCAAGGGGAGAGAATTGATAAAAGTTAGTGAAGTGATATAAGATTTGGTGTAAGGGTAATCTATATATAGAAAAAAAAAATTTTTGAATTTATAATTTATGCAACTATGATTTTCAACGCTGAATATTTCAGAAGGTACCTAGAGAAATATTGAAGATTCCAAACTTATTTTCTGGTTCAGTGTCATTTGTCAACGAGCACTGTACGATAGAATTGGAACGTTTGGGGTGAAAGTGGAAACTTTCAACATAGATCAATACTTCAATACCAGACTGAATCAGGCGCTAAATCACTAACAAATCTCTTTTTCTTGCACGATGGGAAACCAACTATCAGTCGAAACTCAGATAAAACAGATACCACTTAGAGTAGGATATGCTCACACAAATAAAGAAAAGTTTGCAGAAAAAATCATTCATCGGAACAACATTCAATTCTCAAACCTAGACAAGCCTGCTTTGTTCGGAGGAAAATATGCTTTGAGCTCATCAGTAGAATTATGGATAAGTCATGTTTCTCACTAGACATAGTCAACGTTAGCAAAATAGTCAATTTTGAGCTCCGAATAAAAAAAGTAAAAATTTTCTATAATAGACGTTTTGAATTCTTTCCCCATCAACCTGAGAAGAAATTAATAATATTATTGATCCATTCTGCTTCAGCCGTTGAGTATTTTCTGCACTATGAAACATTCAGCTTTAATTTACCTTGATCGAAATATTGTACGCTGAGGTTGATGATGATTTGGAGTATTATCGGTTATAACTGCACACGTGCATAAAAATTACCGATAATTTTGCTGGAAAACGTGATATCTAAAAATTGCAAAAGTTTATTTTCATATTTTGGCGAAAGTGCCTGAGTCCGAAGGACGAGGGCTCTTTTACAAAATATGAAAATAACCGAATGCAATTTGTGTAATGCAAAATTACTTGGTCATTTTTATGCACGAATGTAATTCATTGGAATATTTCACGAATAAAGGAATTCTCAAGGAAATGATATTTTTTGTTCATTTATACTTTCCTCTGTAGATTGTATGGGGTACTCACCTAAACGTGAAATGTTTTTCTTTTTTTGAAATCTATGTGACATTTATTTGTGTTTATTACTGACGTTTAGCGATACGTTTCCAAATTTGGTGTTATGGTGACTTGATACAGTGCTATTACCGGGAGTAATTACACAAGTGCTTCAAAATTACCGATGATTTTCCATGAAAGCATGTTGTCTAAAAATTGCATGAGTTTATTTTCATATTATCAAAATAACCGAATTCATTTTTTTTCTGACAACATGCTTGAATGGAAAATTATCAGGTTTATTTTGATGCAAGTGTGTAATTCGGTAGGATATTTCCGGAGTTAAAACAACGACGTTTAAAATTCAGTATTTATGCCTGTCAAGATAACAAATGTACATTTTAACAATCGTTACTATAGATACACGGACCGAGCGGGTATTTTTCGATACCTACCGGGTATTTACCAGCCCGAAAATGTCCCGTCGGGAATTTATCTCTGTAATCGATCAAAAATGTCCCGCTTCAAATGGGATTTTCAACATACGATGGAAATATCCGCTGTAAGTTTTCGATAATTGCATTGCTCTTATGGGACATTTTATATATGAGGGAAATATTCGGCGTAATGCCATAGCTCTTCTCCTATTATAATCATGAAGGAATAATCATAATGAAGTGAACAATTCACATTCATATGTGGAACGAGCCTATCATTTCATCACATGTCATAAATTTCCGATTCCATATCCCATTCTGACTGAAAGAATACTCTTATTCATTTTTATCGGAGAAACTTCATCACACTCGACAAAAAAATTGTTCTTATAAAAAATTTAAATGGGAGCAGATGATGTGATAATCATAAAATATTCTGTATACTGTGCAATATAAATGAGCTCTGTTCGTTGGAGTTTCGAAAGACTTGAACACGATGAAAAATGTAAGAGATTGGAAGTAGAATCCGTTGAAACTATTACTGAAATTCATAATGCACGTCTCTAATATATTTTCTCATTGCATAACTTTCCTCTTCTGTGTTTGCTGAATATAGAATTGCTTCTTCCTTCATCATTGTTTCACTCACTGACTTCGAGTTATCTGTCTACCCCTCGTGACATCCTGCCCTCTCTATATAGTGCGACCGTAAAAAGCTTCCCACACCTCCTTCTTTTTGAACCGGACAAGATACCAAGATCGGACAGAGTTTACTTCCAAATTTCATTACTTCTAGTATTCGAAAAATATTTATATACGTTATTCGTCGCCAAGGCACTCTTATACTTTTGAAAAAGGGACCAGCTGTTCCTGAGTATTATATATATATATATATATATATATATATATATATATATATATATATATATATATAAATAAAATCATTCAATTCTCATGACTGAATTTGCATTTCTTGGTAATAAATCTCTGGATTTCGGAAGTGTTGAAGTCGCATGTTGAGATATCATTCACAAGTATGATTTTACGGACAAACAAAATCAAAAGCACTACAAAACATTTTGACCTGGTGTTCTTTGAAGAACTCAAAAATTCTGAGATTAAGAGAAATTAATGAAAAATCGGTTAAGAGATACTAATCTGTATTGATTTCTTGAAACCAACGAAATTATGTGCCTTATTACAATAAAAAAGGATACCTAGTGGTGATCCAGAACCTCAGAAAGCGCACATAACTTTTACATTCCTCCAACTGAACTGAGAGACTGATAATTTAGAGCTATATCGATTTGTCCTTTATGGGAAAGAGTAGTTCATTTATCAAATCACTAATAACCATTTCAAAATGTAATTGAAGGATTTCACTAATACATTTGAATCAAGTCGAATTGTATTGAAGCTCACAAATAGTGTATAACACACCCAGGTGGGAAGTGATTCATTCCTGTCGTGAGATCAGTTAGTTAACCAAGACGCAAAGCGTCGGGGTTAGCTATGGTCTCAAGACAGGGATGAAACTTCCTACCAAGGTTTGTATACTATTTCATTTCCAACCATCATATTTCGATTAAAACTAATAAATCTTTGTTCCGTTCTGAACATATCTGAAATATTACATTTAACGACAAATTACCAAGAACGCGATTTTATCAGAAAATCAAGTAGATATATTGTTACCGTGACTACGGGGTATACAATTGTCACTAATATAAATCAATATCAGATAAATTCAATCAATGACAGATAAAGTTCAGACCAGATGAAATGAGGGTGGGAAGCGAGGGCGGGAAGTAGAGATGTGTAATGTCACACTTCCCAACCTTCGATGACGATAGTAATGGCAGCATTACATATATGGTTGTAAATAAAATTAATTACCACCCTCCAAGTGTATCTCTCCCACCTGTGCTTGAACTGTTTTTGATGTAAACCCATACCCTTGCAGAAAATATATCGTTGAAATTCACCCTTCACCCTGACTCCAACTGGACAGTTATCCAATTGGGATAGAAGTCTGGAACATGCGGCGAGATCTGTCGATTCGTTCGTAACATCCTGAAATCACCTATAAATATACCCTTGCCCGCATGCTACAATGCCTTTTCCACTAATAATACGATTGGTCAATATAACGTTCGACAATTTCATCTGACGTTATGGCCCAACGATAACGATGTTTGAAGGGTGAACAGTGTTTACTATAGAAGTTGGGCAATCGAATTGAAATAAATTGATGCGAGTTGAGATCAAACGCCCGTTTATGTGGAATGTTTGCAACATCTGCGAAATTGAATGATGTCGGTTCTCAGTTGGGTTCGCTAATGACGTGGATTTGCCTTGCCGTGAACTTTGTGTTGTCTTGACGTGTTAATACAGATTTATAGTATTGATTCATATATAGCAAGTATAAGTAGCATGGTGTTTCTCCACGATGAAATCTTGTTTGTTGATAATGGAACGTCGGTTATGAACAAGTCCGTTGATGACTTTTTTTCCAACTGTACAGTACAGTACTCTACCATCAAAGTCCGAATTGAATCATGCAGAAGGTCCCAGACTATTTGGAAATGAACCACTCCAAATTAGGTACACAAAAAACAGCGACAGAACCAGTTTGCAATCAGAATATAACCTAATTCTACATGAAAGCTTCACTGATTCTGGATAAGACAACGATCACGAGAAGTATATTCTTCTTCGCTCTTTGAACTGTTTCAAACCACCCGAAGAAAAGTTTCTTGACTGGATAATAATAATGGTCCCATATTCCACAATTTTTTTTATATATATGGAGGAACAGGAGATACGAATTAACATTCACTTTGAATTTTTGGACTTTGTGAGCCTCAGGAAAATTATTTTTCGGCAAGGGAATCCAAAGCTCAGCTTTTCTTTTAAAAAAAGATCCCTGAGCAAGAGAGGTTCGACAGGTCTTCAAATTCACAACGAAGGGGTGAGAATTCTGTACTCGGTGAGTCATCCGTGTAGATATTGCCAACGGTGGAACGATTGATAACAATTCAGAAGAGCACCGACCGTAAAAATATCTAAAGAAGAGAGAGGTCTCCGACCCTTTCACGATGTTCCGATGAAGTGAGCGAGTCTGTGAGAGAAGAATAACCAACAAGATAAATTGATTTTCTCTGAATAGAATCGAAAAGTCGCAATGATTGTTTTGGTGCCGAACTCCACACATTAGAACTGTATTCCAAGACAGGTAGTATCTGAGCCTTGTAGATCATTAGAAGCTGACGAGAAGTGAAGTATTTTTTCGCACGAAATATAAATCCAAGTTTCTGGCAAGCCTCTTCAGCGATCGATCTCACATGGTTTTTCCTTGAAAGATTATCACTAATCGTGATTCCTAGCATCGAGATACATGACTTTGTAGAAATAGTTACTCCTGACATCTGAATACTCGATGATGATAGATCGGCTTTTCTTGAGAAGAGACAAGCCTGGGTTATCGTAGCATTGAATTCCACAAAGTTCATGTTACATCATTCTATTATTTTCACCAAGTCGTCATTAATTTTATTGACGTGAATGTTTCTTTGAATTTTTGTTTTTCGGGCTGGTGAGTTTCTCTTCCAGAGTCCCCACTGGAAGAGAAACTGGTATGAAGAGTACAGTCGTCCGCAAAACTATGAATTGAACAAGATACAAAGTGGCGCCAGAATTGAACCCTCTGAAACACCTGCATTTATTCGGAGAATATCAAATGATACTTCATCACCAACCAGAAACAGAGACCTATCAGACAAGAAACTCTTCAACAAAGCACACAACTGAGGAGGCAAACCATAAACAGGCAGTTTAGAAAGGAGACCCCGATGCCAAACTCGATCAAACGCTTTCGAAATATCGAGTGCAACAGCTACCGTTTCTCCGAATATTTCGATTGAATAATGCCAAATATGAGAAACATAAGCCAATGGGTCAATGGTTGATCTTAGATGGCGAAATCCGTATTGTCGATTATTAGTCATTCCTGATTTCTCTAGATATTCGATAAGCTTCATATTGATTGCTTTTTCCATGACTTTGGGAATGATGAAAAGCAATGTGATTATAAAATATGTAATAGTGCTGAGAACCAGAACAAACTTATTTTTTATGAACTGGAGCTGATTTTACTGATGAATCTAGAAAAAGTTCAAATAATAAAGGATATATACCTTTCATTTATCAGGAACATATTCATATTCCCCATATTCGCAGTATTTTGCCACGCTTTCTCCATATTATCATACTACAAATAAATTGATACTTCATTTCGAAACAAACAGGAATTACAAGTGGAAACTTGCATTATAATTCCTACAAAACCAGTAGAATAACTGCTTGAGGAGAGTTGCAATCATTTTTCAAATTGGTATCGATGTCATTCTTTCGCAATTTACCCTCCACTCCTTTATACAGTCAAGGTCAAAATTCTTCCGCGGCTCTTGTAGCAAAAGAGTGGACAGTGTGTGAAGAATATTTCCAGGAGTAGATAATGCATGAGGTCAATTCGGTTTTCATTCGAAGGTTGTGAGGTGGATTCATACAACATCAGCCTTCATCTCCTCTTTCACTTCAACAAAATCAATTGATTTCCACTGAAAAAATGTAAACATATTGCAAAGTGGAAGTGAAAACAATAATGTTGGAGTTCACATTGCTATACTAAAAATCAACAGATCATTTTTCAAAGTCATCAATGACTTGTGGTCTCGGTAGTGTATAGTGAAATTGGAATTTACCTAAAATACAGAACGCTAAGTAACAGAGCATGAAGCATAGTATGATCTAAAAAAAGCCATCGGCTTATGGTGATCACAGTATCGATTGCATAAAACTTGAGTTTCCATATATTCAATCATCATTATCATTATTTCAAGTAACTCAATATAATCGCATGGCCGCGCAGGCAGATATCCCAGTGGTTTCCGGACTCGAACTGAACCAATACCCTTCTGCCTGCCACCATGTTGGTATCAACTGACGTGTCCGCTCGCTGTGTTTCCCTCGAGTTAACCAAACAAATATTTAAGCATGTTATCGAGGACCTGAGTTCTTTTAATGAATTTGCCACTCTCCTCCTTCTTAAATGAACGCCTCCTACTATTACTTCCTTTACCGTTCGCTCGAAACAGGGCGGTATTTCATTCCAGATAAACCATAAAACGCAATAAAATTTTTTTTCAATATGCTAGATGTATTAAAAATATCATCTCATTATAGAAAAAAAATCATGACTTCACATATTCAGGCGACCGTAAAACGACTGCGCCAACTTCATAACCAGTAAGGGAGACCACAAGTCACTTCTCTAACCAATGTGTCTAATAAATCTCCTGCATTGTACTGCATACAAATTGAACGTTGTTCCAGTTGCGAAATTTCGGAATTGAAAGTTTCACAATGGCTTGGATCCACAGCAACTAAATTTGCATAACAATAATCGGAGAGTATGATAGGCTTTGTTCGAGTTCCACATGGGTTTGAATCAGGACTGGTTCAAAGTAGTGAGAGAGTTGTAGTGTCACATGTCTCATGAATTTACTTCTATAGGTGGGTGGTCGACTAGTTCGAAATGATTCTCAACCTGTCTAACCGAATTTCTCACAAATGTAATGTGTTATTGATTGCAATAAATAAAGATGAATCTTTGAGAAGTCAGGGTGACTTTGCAAGGGTAAGTAGCGTCAAAATCTCTTCGATAGTATATGCCAATATTTGACAAAACCTTTTTCTTCAATTCTCAGACAAAAAACAAAATAATTCGAGCAGGAATATCCATCAGAATATGAAACTGAATACACCAATAAAGAAAGACGAAAAATTAATCTGAAGAAATATTTGAAATGTTAAATGTAACCAGAAGAGGCGCAACGCACTTTTATAATTATAAGTTGCTTTACCTTTAATTTTTTCTCTGCAACGGTCAACGCAGAATAATCAGTCAATCTATAACTGAAATGAAAATATAACACCATACATCTTCAAAGAGAAATTTGCATTTTTCTGTTATCAAAGATCGACTGCTGATAATGTTTGTTGTATCTGTAGTAATAATTTTTCCGTATGCCCACAGAATATTTCAAAGGGTAATTTTCTCTGAATGGAACAAGATTATCTGAGAATCTGAGAAGGAATTATTTTCCTGGTGAGAAGACTGTTATTGGAGAATACTCTCTACTTTTGTTGCTCTGGAAAATCCCAAGAATGCCATCTACTTGATTTGAGCTTCTTGTATTCGGAATACAAATTCAACATGTGAAAGTTTGATTCAGCGCCTGTTGTGCCATATAGGAAGGGGAGTATTTTCATTAGGAATACTTCTTCTTCTTCTCTTTTGTGAATAGATGAAATGTTTATGTATTTTAAGCACATATTAACGGAAAGAGTCGATTGATTTTTTAGAACATTATTTTTTCGAGTTTTCAAGAAAAAGAACAGAAAATACTGCAAACAATCATAGAATTACTAAATAATCAATTATCCCTGCACGAGGAGAGATACTCCATCATTTATTTCATAACTGAAAATTGGTTGGGATTTCAAAAAAAATTCACTTTCCTTGAGAGTTTCATCCCGAATAAACTCATCAATCCATTGTCAGTTTGTCGGAAGTGATACTTTCTCCTCGTACGAGTAATTATGATCTTGTGAGGCACCTGATACGGCTTTTACACAAAATAAACAATTTCTCTTCTCTGATTGAAAGTATCGGTGAAGGAATACGATCATGAGAAACGTTCAATCGGTAACAACTCGATTATTACTCCATATCTACTCTGCTGTTTCTTGTAATTAACACGAACAACTTCGCTCACATAATCCAATTGAGATGTCCGTTCTTTGATATCCCTCGCTCGATTTTATATTTCTGATTCGATCAGATTTTTGTACATTTCAATGTATACAATAAATACTGAATATCAATTCCCAGTCAATATGAAATTGAAATCACATTTGAAGTTTCAATGGAAAATATCTGTACTGTTGAGAGAACATTGTGTGAACACAGAGGAGCCAGATATGAATTGACATTGTCTTTCATTTTTAGGTTTCTTATCTTCAGGAAAACATTTCCTTTGTAAGGAAATCTATGGATCAGTCGTTCTGTGATAATGGTGGAGTTTGTAGGTGAGAGTTCGTAAGATTTTCATATCATCAACCACCAACTGTTATTTTCCATATTTCATTCTGTTGGATTTCCAGAATATGTTTTTGGAATTGTCAAAAGTTTTTTTACTTATTAGTTGCAATATGCCCAAACAAATATGAGATACAACTAGTCGTGGTGTACCACAGAGTTCTTGAATTTGATAAACTTCAATCCATATATATTTGCTGATGGAATCCTGGCAAAACCACCTCGTTTGTCAAGTATTAACAGATTGCTAAAGATATTTCAAATACAGTGGTTCATCTTGTTCTGAGGTTGTGAGAAATTCAAGGGTATGTGATGAAAGTAACGCTGCATGAACAACAAATGATGAATTGAAGAATAATTTCCAGAAAAAAGAATCTTCTGCTTAGGTTTGTTTACTATCCATATCATAATCATGAGAAAAAAGTGATATAATGAACAAGAACTCAATATATAAATATCGAAAACGTTTACTTCTTTAGATATCTCGTGTGCACTGCAATTGGACAAAAATGTATCTATATCAAGTTTTATACACAAATCGTCATAGTTTTACGTGTAGATCATTCGCCTATATAGAGATTGAACATTGGTCTTATTTGGATCGCTTTTTGAATGAATTTTGTTTCATAAAGATGGTTACAAATGAGTAATTCAAAACAATGTTACGTAACTAATTATAGCCGTATCTTCAACAATTGAAGTGAATCAAAAATGTTCACTAGTTACGTAGTGGAATATGCTTAATTGCCCTAAGTAACATATATTTTATTCCCACCGAGACCGACGTCAGCAAGAAATAAATATCTACATTTAGTTTTATTACTCGGAATTGCTGTGAAATAAAATATAAAGAGGATATATTTTGTTTGTCTGAGTTTTACTTTGTTGGATACTTACGCACTTTCACGATTTTTTCCGGTATGATACCACATGAAGGTAGAAATTCAGAACACTTTTTATTTTGAGTCGAACACGAATAGTTTTGAGATATATCCCGTCAAATTTTATATGATTTCATAACCTTCCTCATTTTGATAGTAATAAACGATTACAATTCACATAAAAACACAAAAAAGTTTTTCGTCATGTCGAACGACTGGTTACTTGTCTAACTGGAATAAGGTCATGATTGATTGATTGTTCCAATTTTGAAGATGAATATTCACTGACAAATTATTTTTGTTCCTTTTTCCTCAAAAACAAGCAGACTATACTGCCTAATTGAAGTTGTTATTCTTCAGAAGTGAATAAATTGATATTATTCTCATCGGAATATTTGAAAGTGATGGTAGAATTGGTGGCCCTTGTCTAGTTCAATCATAATGACACTCTTGAATAGATATATATTCATTGTTCCAATTTTGAAGATGAATATTCACTGACAAATTATTTTTGTTCCTTTTTCCTCAAAAACAAGCAGACTATACTGCCTAATTGAAGTTGTTATCCTCCAGAAGTGAATAAATTGATATTATTCTCATCGGAATATTTGAAAGTGATGGTAGAATTGGTGGCCCTTGTCTAGTTCAATCATAATGACACTCTTGAATAGATATATATTCATTGTCTGTATATGTACTTTATGTGTGTGGAAATTCATTTATGAAAAGATGACATTTTAACATATTCTATACAATAGGCAGTGAAATACAAATATGAAAATAATGATAGAATGTCACAGATTACTAGCAAGATAACGAAGAATTGATGAATGAATACAAAAACCTGGTTATTTTGAAAAGCATTCATGGACATTGACACCCATGAATAGGATGATGAGTTTGTGAATGTTTGTAATAATCTCTCTGGTGGACAAGTAACATCTTTTAATCATATTTTCCCTTGATGTGTTCATGCTCTAGCATATTTTACAGTTATATGAGTTTGTTATACAATTATGAATATAGTGAGTTTCATAAAGAGGTGAATAACCGATGTTTTCGACTCCTGTGTTATTATAGGGATGGTCATCAGAATTTGTGGTATAATACACCTAATTTTCATGAATACCCAGAAGAACTTGATACATGAGGACAATTCTGTGTTTTTCACTGTTTTTCTGATTATTATCAATATTGCAAAATATTGAGGTATAATCCTTATTTAAGTTACTTGTCGCTACACAATGTAATGGAATGAGTGAATGTTTGCTAAGAATTCACATGCACGGAAAGCCCTGTAATGTTCGAAGAACACCGCGTGAATAAAGGGAGAGAATATGCTAATCATCATAAACTTCTTATTTTTGAAGTTTGTGAGCCTCAGAAATTACCCCCTTCGTTCAGGACTTTCGAAGTTCAACTGTTTATTGGAAAAATATCCTTTAGCAAGAGAGGTTTGACAGGTCCCCAAGCTCACAGCAAAGCGGTGGAAATTCCGCACATTATCTATAGGAGAGTGACAAGTCTACGACTCTTCTATGATGCCCCAACAAAGTGAGCGAGTCCGTTAGAGGAGAATCACCAACAAGACGGATGGCTTTTTTCTGTTATTCGTCAATTTTTGAAACTCTCATACCTATATGAATTGATATATTTCCTCAACCGCTTATTTGAAAGGCAGTTTCCCAGATTGAGAACCTACCACAAACTGAAAAATAAAGAAATTCTGTTGGAATATATAAAAGTAGAGGAGGGTATACCTGTAGTCTTCCTCATGAAGTTCCTGTATTAATTGAAAGTTCTTTCTGAATGAGAACTGATTCCAATTAGTCTGAAACTTATCCTTTATTGCCTATAAAATGATGGAAAAATTTATATTTCATGGTAATCACTTATATCTGTTGAATTCTTGAATTCAAAATGATCTTATCAAATTCCTCGTTGGTGCGGTCAAATATATTTCGATGAAACATCGAGATCATTGCAACGAAGTGTGAGTGGAAAGATGTACATCATTTCCTGTAACTGAATCGTTCGAACACATTCCTTCTACCCATGGAGATCATCCAGTGGCATGACACTGAAATAATAACAAGGGAACGTAGAAAAACTGAAAGACGCTTTCATCATGCTGACCGAGAAAAGTTGCATCTTTACGAGTTCGGTTGATACGAAACGCACCTGGCTATCTGCTTTGAAAAGAGATATGTTCCGTCATTTTTCAGACCTTCGACAGATTTCCACCAGTTCTATGAACTGAAGCAGATTCAGTTTCCGAAAATCCCAAGTTATTATTTCTAGATATTGGTTCGTTCATTTTTTGGGACATGATTTGGAGTTATACGCACATGTTACAGAAACAAGTTCAGATAGAAAACATTTGGAATAAACTGAAAACTATCGCGCCAAATCCCTGTTGTTGGCCCCAAACATACAACAAAATTAGATAGATCAGAGGAAACTTCATGGATCATTTAATTCAAAATTTCATATTAATGACGTGGTGAGGGCAGATTTTCCAAGCTTGGATCGATCGATACTAGGGATATCAATGCTGGATCCAGCATCCAGCCAATCTGGCTGGATCCAGCAGTGCTTTTCCACATGCTGGATCTAATATACCACCGGTAGCGGGTCCGGGAATGTATCAAATTTGAAATCAGGTACTTTCTGTCATCAAAAGACGCTTTTCACGAAATAGCGAGACGACATGTTCTTGCAAGAATATGCCAGGAAAAAAATGCAAGGAATTTAGTCTGATTCTTGACTGTCGCACCAAGTGGAACAGTTAGCGCGGTAGCCTGAAAGTAAGCATCGATAAAGCATTGATAAACATATGTTTCAATATAAAGTTCTCTGCTGTTGAGTGGTCAATAATCAATGAGTTAATTGGCAAACCTCGACCGGTAAAACTGGACTAGGAACTGTTTGCAGCAGAGTCTATTTCGATAACGACGGACACAACCCAAAAATGTGTCTTGCACTGAATTTTGGCTTCTTTTACAGGTACTTTAATGTTCCTGTGTTCGATTTTTAAGCTTTCTCGTTTTATATTTCTTCTGGAAATTATCTCAACATATATTCATCCTACACCAAGCTCAATCGACCAAAATGCGTGCATTTTCATAATTTTCATAATTTTGCTTTTGAGCCAACCCTTTCCTGTATAATAATTAAAGATGAAATTTCTTGACCTGAGGTATGAAATTATTATACCCTAAAGTCAGTCATATTACTATATCGAAAATCATCGATGTGCACACATTTTCAAACTTTTCCCAAAGATCAATTACCCTAACACTAAACTGATATTTTTGCATTCGACGCGCGTTTCGCTGACAAGGTTAGCATATTCATGAGAAGGGAACTGATACTAAATCGGAAGACAAGGGTAAGTTGTTTATATATCCAAAGTTTTCCTGTCCGATATCGATTTTGTTTGTTACTACCTACTTATCCTAATTAATTAGAAGTAGCAGTATCAAACAAAGTCCACTCATTTCATAAAATTTAACTTCGAAATTGCAATTTCAAATCATTAATTTTGATCTCAGATAACGAAGTATTGAGAAACCAAACCGGATTTGATGAAAAAAAATTAAATAAAAATAGTTTATTACGCCCTTCTCTGGTTACATGTCTTACTTATAGACCAACAAAGATTGTATATACACAGCAGACATATAAATGAAATTCACACATATACTCATATATCACAATTCACAAAATATCTCACAAACAAAGAAATATTTTGATCCAGGAGACAAAACAATGATGGAGCGGATAACTGGAGCACGGAGTAGTCCACTATGATTTGGCGAAGGCCCGCCTCCACCAAATCATAGCTTCCATTCTAGTTCGATCTCAAAGGTTGAATGGACGACTCTCAGAGCGCACTGCTGGTGTTATGCTCGCTCTAGCTTGTTAGCGCCTAGGCCTTGAATGCTGGGAAGTTCAATCATACCTCCTACCCAAAGGTTTATGCATGAGTTTCGAGAAAGCTTGATTTAGACAATTCAGATGAAGTTCAGTAGTTGTCGTTGAATGAAATATTATTCTAAATTTGACGGAAAAGCGAGAAAAAACCGTCTTGAGATATTTCATTCCCAGAGATTCGGAATTGATAGAGATAGCAGTGGTTTATATTTGAGTAGTGACCAATAAAGAGTTCGATTGTATGAATGAACGAAAAATGTCATTGCAGTCAGCAAGTATTCTGCTAGATCCAGCTGGATTCAGCACAATCTTGCAAAAATGTAGCTGGATTGCAATCACCAATCGATACAAAGCAACAATTAACTACTCAACTTACAACATATCTTCTCTGCGAGTAGTTTGGAATAGATGGCGTTACGTACCTACCTCAGGGCGACATACATTATATGAGAGCATTATGTAAGTTATCTTTCAGTAGTGGAAACGTGAATTCCAAAGCAAATTGTTCTTCGAATACAAAATACGTGTTGGAATTTCGATTCCAAGAAAGATTTTTATAGTCTGGTGGTTGAATATCTCGATCCAAGTATGGGAGATTACTGGGTTATTATTCAAGGAAACGATGGAAATTGAAATTTTATTCATCATATCATATGAATTTCAAGATCACATTTCATGTCAGATAGGCGTCGATATTATTTCAATTTAAAAAATACCTCCTGAGGCTTTCCCCAAATAGTTTTGTAGCATTCTGTCGAATGACAGTTCATCGCATCTTCATAGGTTTGTTTTCGGTAATAATTGCACGAGTGCATAAAAATTACAGATAATTTTGCAAGAAAGCGTGATATCTAAAAAACGCGTTTATTTTCATATTTTGGCGAAAGTGCCGGATTCCGAAGAACGAGGCTCTTTTACAAAATATGAAAATAACCGAATGCGATTTGTATAAGATGATACGCTTGAATGCAAAATTATCTGGTCATTTTTATGCACGAATGTAATTCATTGGAATATTACACGAATAAATAAATTCTCAAGGAAATGTTATTTTTTGTTCATTTATACTTTCCTCTATAGATTTTATGAAGCACTCACCAAAACGCGAAATGTTTTTCTATTTTGAAGTCTATCTGACATTTATTTGTGTTGTTTACTGACGTCTAGCGATACGGTTTCAAATGTGTTGTTAGGGTGACTTGATACAATGCAATTACCGCTGTAAGTTGTCGATAATTGCATTGCTCTTATTGGCATTTTATATAGGAGGAAAATATTCGGATATAATTGCACGAGTGCATGAAAATTACCGATAATTTTGCAAGAAAGCGTGATATCTAATAATTGCAGGTTTATTTTCATATTTTGGCGAAAGTGCCCGAGTCCGAAAGACGAGGGATCTTCAAAAGAATTTGAAAATAACCGAATGCAATTTGTATAAGATATCACGCTTGAATGCAAAATTATCTGGTTATTTTGATGCACGAATGTGATCAATTGGAATATTTCACGAATAAAGAAATTCTGGAGAAAATGTTATTTTTTGTTCATTTATACTTTCCTCTATAGATTGTATGGAGCACTCAACAAAACGCGAAATGTTTTTCTATTTTTGAAGTCTATCTGACATATATTTGTGTTGTTTACTGACGTCTAGCGATACGGTTTCAAATGTATTGTTATGGTGACTTGAAACAATGCAATTACTGCTGTGAGTTTTCGATAATTGCATTGCTCTTATTAGATATTTTATACAAGAGGGGAATATTCGGTTATAATTGCACGAGTGCATGAAAATCACCGATAATTTTGCAAGAAAGTGTGATATCTTAAAATTGCAAGTTTATTTTTATATTCTGGCGAAAGTGCCCGAGTCCGAAGGACGAGGGCTCTTTTACAAAATATGAAAATAACCGAATGCAATTTGTATAAGATGTCACGCTTGAATGCAAAATTATCTGGTCATTATTATGCACGAATGTAATTCATTGGAATATTACACGAATAAAGAAATCCTCAAGAAAATGTTATTTTTTGTTCATTTATACTTTCCTTTATAGATTTTATGGAGCACTCACCAAAACGCGAAATGTTTTTCTATTTTGAAGTCTATCTGACATTTATTTGTGTTGTTCACTGACGTCTAGCGATACGGTTCCAAATGTGTTGTTATGGTGACTTGATACAATGCAATTACTGTTGTGAGTTTTCGATACAATGCAATTACCGCTGTAAGTTTTCGATAATTGCATTGCTCTTATGGGACATTTTATATATGAGAAAAATATTCTTCAAATGATTATATTTCTTCTTTTGAAATTTTTTTGCTTGAGTAAAACCAATGAAATCAGTTGATTTGAAGTCATCTGAGAGAACACAACCACTCAAACAAAATTATACTGAAAAGGAATCATGGGCCCTTTTCACTTTATTATGTTATTGCTATGGAAACATACCAACTGATTTATTTCGACTTTGACGTTTCAAATATTTTTCAAAATGTCACCATTTGGTTGTGATACTATGTTATGTTCAAGAATTTGTATGGAAAGCTTTTATGAACTTTTGTAATGATATGAAGTATCATTTTTTAGCAACAAGTTTTCGAAATATGTTATGAAATTTTCGAACAATTATCAATGTCCTTGGGTTATTACTGCTAACAAGTACAGAGATTTATCCTTTCCCATGTAGCTGGCTTTTTGTATTCATTGCCACGCCAGGGCTGACGATGATATTTCTCTGTCCCATTCGAATATATATCCCATGCTAAACTCTCATAAAGAAGATGAAATATTATCATTTATATTTCTTTCGACCCTATTTTGCCGAACTCTATATTGAACCGTATTTTCAATAAGTGTCACTCACACACCAACAAAGAAAAGGGACCATGATGGCGTAACAGCTTGATTTTTGCGGTGGAGTAAGAAATAACCCGTAAAGTTATTTGATATTCAAGAACGCTTCTGCTGGATGTGAATCGAGCTTGTAGCAATATATTTGTCAACGTGGCTGTGATATCGAATTTATTCCAGCTGCTCATGAAATACTAGTGGTTGGTTTGGGGCGATGAAACACGTCCAGAGAGAGTGGAGGGAAAGGAGTACAAACGGATTTATAGGGTCTCTTCGGGATTGGAGTGAAATATTTTTTTATTGAATATAACTATTGAATCCACCATTTTTATACATCGGTTGGATAGATCGCAGAACACAGAAATGGTTTGAGAGTGAAACTGACTTACTGCTAAAGTAGAAGATAAAGTCGCAGTGAGTCTTAACATATTTGAAATTTCATATCAAAATATAGTGTATGTCACGATTGAGTTCGAGGCAAATATGCTCCTTCAAAAAACATCAATTTTTCATTGTGAATCTGTATAATATCTATATGGGAATTCTGAATATGATTGACTTGACCGACTTGAGAAGAAAACTTCAAACTGAATGAAATATTTCTTCTTCAAAGTAAGAGAGATGAAAGAGTTCCAAAACGAGTATTTCGGAAAATTAATAATGACTGAAAAAAGCTATATGAAAAATCAGGTAAAAAGTCCCATTTCAGAAAATGATTTATAGGAGTTCTGAAAATGCAACCGAAATTTTTGTTGATAAAAGGCGGTTCCTTATATTTGTCTCTGAATCAGATGTTCTTATTGTTAGTAGAGAAAAACTTCTCAATATCATTCATTTTTCAGTGTCGTATTCGAAATGTATTTTTTGTATAATATAGAAGTTCTATTGAATTCAAGAGAGAAATCCGTCCATACGGAGTTTTGTTCCGGGACGCCACTGAAAATAATGATTTCAATCTAGTTATGGACAAATGAACCTATCAATACCCTCGATACTACCACCAAATTTTGAAAAATCGCTAGAAAGATTATTGAGATATTCAGGGAGAATTTTTTTAACTTCAACACCCTGTATCTTGAAAAAGAAGCATTACCCATCTATGTTATATGAACTTCTTGTCTTAGAATTACTCAAAGAATCTCCCCTTCGAGTTTGGTCACGTACTTGAATAACACCCTGTATATTCTGATAACAAGTCTTCTTTCGTTTAGTTTATGTTGGTTTTTTACTGAGAAAATAGCTTGAACTAATGAAACTTGGAATGAGTATTCTACTGATATTTTGAAATTTCTAGATTTACACATACCACGTTTTGCATGTATTAGGTACCCTTCAAATGACCACGTTGGATGACTTCTTCCAATATCCCTCCTCAGCATGGAAATGATTACCAATGTTCAAATTCGACAAATGCTTCGTTCAAGTTGGGCTACTGAAATATTTTGTGAATTTATCAGCAGTCATATCTGGTTGTCTCAGATAATGCAACTGATTCTGCTTCTAGGCTTGGCAGGGACATAGATTTCTGTTTCTTTTCCTTGCCGAGGTGACTGCACAGTTGAATAAAATGAAAATGAATCCAAAGTAGAATCCTTTCTCATTCTGGATTTCTGGAATATATGTTTGTGATAGTGGGTTTTCACGAAAAACCTAAGTGAACGTCGTTCAGAAGCATTTCAGTGTGCTCGTTCCTAGTCGATACTCAACTGGCTCAGTATACTTCATGATAAATCATAGCGGGTCAAAGTCATCCCTTTTATTTCTTTGTTTGTCTTTTTGGTTAGTTTTGTATAACCATCCACCAGAGTGGATACTCACATTTCGTCAATACATATGTCATTTACTTTTCTTGAGACACAATGACAGAGTTTTGGATGATTTAATGATCAGAGTCTAGACTTTAGACCAAGTCGATATCTTCGGCCAAATAAATTCCCAATTTCAAATATGTTTCAATAGAATTCGTTGCAACAATGGAATCGTCTACATAAACAACAATAATCAACACACCACTGTGATGTTCCAGACTGTGAACGCATCGATGAATCAGTTCCAAGAGGTTCCAGCTCTATCGATTTTCAAAAGTAGTGGTCTACATTCTTAAACCACTTCCTTTCTAACTGTTTCATGCCATATAAAAAATTATTGAGTAAGCAAACTTTCTTCTCGAATCTTGGTTATCCATGTGCATGATGCATAAATATTTTTTCTTTCTATGCCCCAATGATATATGCCATAAGGAAGTACATTTGATAGAGAGTGAGTTCAAGCTCGACTGATGAGGAGAGGAGAACTCCTATAAAACTTTTCTTCTTACTTGGCAGACCTTCTAGCGTTCTATAGTACCATCTGCGTGCTAATTGGTACGTGAAACCCACTTGCATCCTATAATATGTCGATTCTGTGGTGTTTCGACTAGAATCCAAGCGTAGCATTTACGAGCAACTCTCATTGCTTGTTTCCAATACTTTGCTGGATCTCCTTTCAATGTTTCTTCGACACTCAGGCAATATTATTCAGCTGCCATATTTATTTCACTTATTTCTTCTGAAGAATTTGATCTCACCTCTCAAACCATCTCTTAGTAATACAGTTTTATTTCTGGACTCCTTCTTACTGAAATCCCCTACGTTTGACATTTCCTCTGTGTTCTCTTTCATTTCGTCTTGTTTTTCTTCTTGATGAATAATGAATAACTGCTGGGGATCCCATGACACATAGGCTTTCGAATAGGATGTATCCTTTAATAATTAATTCTTTCGATCTGATCAAAACCGCCATTTTGTAGATTGATTCATCATGAATTCTTTCGAACTGAAAATTTTTGAGTGATTACTAGCTTTTATCCAATCCATATGTGCAGTTTCATTGTTCAAATCACGCGTTGGAAAAATATTTCTTTATGACATGTGCCATTTCAACTAGCGTTCGATTCATCTGCTCTACAGTGCTGATTAGTTGAACAGTATAGGCGGTGGAATTTTCAAGTTTGTGTTGAAAATACTTTTATTTGAAGATTTTACGGAATAAATTACTCGTATTGACAATTCTCGAACTGTTCCTTTTATTGACTTCTTTGACAATTCATAACTCGATTGTAACATAAACAAATTGAAGTATAATACAGAGTGCACATGAAAACCAAAACTGCAGTATCTGCATCCACAACATTCTCCCACCTTTTGCAATGTGACATTGCAAAACTGGAATTTTCTTCAAACTCCGTATCGCTGCGGTGCTCTAACTGCTCGTCCAGATCTCGTACAGATCTCCTTAGGTCTTGACTTCTCAGATTCTTCTGCATCGTCTTCTTTCACTTGAGAGCTCGTAGACTCCTCTGCCGGCTGCTGCTCCAACTCTTCCAAGTTTTCATTGATTTTCTGATCATGTTCAACTTCATCTGCTGTGAGCTTGCTCCGCCAAATGGTAATGTCATCGCTATCATCTGTGCACTCCATGGGATATAATCTTTGAAAAGGTCTCAAAAGTTCTCCACTCGCAACTTTTACTTTTGCAACTCTAGCTATATTATCGCGTCCGGGATATATCTCTAGTATTCGACCAATTGGCCAATTTATTCTTTTGATATTATCAGCCCCTACCAGCACAATATCACCAACTTTCAAACTTCCAATTTTTCTTCTACCATTATGAACTAAATTGGCTAAGTACTCTTTCTTGAAGCGACTTCGAAGGTTTTCTCTCAACTTTTGTAAATATCTCAACCTCTTCTTTAAATGTATTGAACTGATACAATCTAAATCTGGAACCTCTGAACTTGGGATTCCTTGTAAAAACATCGAGGGTGTTAAAGGAGTCATTTCTTCAGGATCATCTGAAATATAAGTAAGTGGCCGTGAGTTTATAACTGCTTCACAGTCACACACCAATGTCATCAACTCCTCATAATCCAGAGTCATCTTTCCTAAATTTCTTCGCAGTAATTCCTTGATGATGCGAACTATCCTCTCCCACCATCCACCTTCAACTTCCAAGTCTCCTGAAGAAGAATTTTTGGGATCAACGTAACAGGAGCCGTAAAACCAATTGGATCAAAAACTCGCTGGGCTGCTGACAATAATCCCCTTTTAGTCATTGGAATTTTCGAGACATCCAATTCACCAACATTGCAAAATAATGTATCTTGAACGAAATTCCAGTGGAATCCTAAGACTGAAACTACTTCTCCTAGCATAGGTAGTTCAGTATCATTCTCCTCAAAAGCTTTTGGATGATTGTAAACCCAACCCCTCAAATCGAATTTTGCTGCGGACATTAACGATTTCGATTCCTTGATGAAGGTAATCAACTCTTCCGAATTATTTACACTCGTAACACAATTATCCATATAGAATGAATCTACCAGTTTTTCAGCTGTTTCTTTCATTTTGTTACAATCATTCGTCAGATGGTATTTGATTGTGGCTCCCAGTAAAAAAGGACTACAAGATAAACCAAAAACAACTCTTTTGTGTCTAAAAATTTTAATCGTTTCTTTTGCAAAATCATCCCACCAAAGGAATTTCAGCATATTTCTATCATTGGGAGCTAAACTGATTTGCAATAAGGCCTTTTTTATATCCGCAATAATGCCTATTTTACCAAATCTGAACTTCATCATGAGACTGGGAATGAGCTCAATAAGATTAGGTCCTTTTTCTAAACATTTGTTTAAAGATACACCTAATTTATCCCTTGCTGAAGCATCGAAAACTGGACGAATTTTTGTGGTCCTACTAGATTCTATAATAACTGTATGATATGGTATGAAATATTCAGACTCAGTTTTTACGGAAGATGACACTTGTTCTATGATATTCAATGATTCCCATTCTTTAAAAATCTTATCGTCATCATCGAATTTTCCCAAATTAACTAGCCTTTTAGTAGTAGAATGTAATCTTTTTTCACAAAATTCTTTATTACTAAGAAGTTTTGGATGATTTTCGATCCAAGGTAGCGTAACTTCGAATCTATTTTCTTCATTTATTGATATAGTTTCATTAAAATGTCTTATGGCTTCAGCTTCCAACACATCCTTTTGCTTTACGGAAGCTAGGTCTTTGATTCCTAATGTATCTAAATTCCATAAATCCGAAATAGTTATATCATTGAAACAACAAAGAGTTTCTACAATGTTTCTCCTATGTAACGATCCCATGACCGTCCATCCGAAATGAATTTCTACTGCTATCAAATCATCAACCTTTTGAATTCTACCAGTCAGAAGTTTACCATAAACATCCGCTCCAATGAGTAAACTGATTTCTTTATTTGAAGTGATAGCATCAGAAACCACAATATTTTGCTTTTTCAACTGATCAATCAAATGCAAGTTTTCTAATCGTGGAACGTAGCTACAAATTCTCCTTTGTTCCAAAGCTAAAAGTTTACATTGGAAAGTATCGTTCAAATCGCGAATCGTAATGTTGAATAAACCATGTGACTCCGGAGCTGATTGATGTCCCCCGAAAACACCCTGTATAATAATTTCATCTTTTACTTTCTCCAAATGCATATTTTTTGTACAATCTGCTAAAATATATGAGCGTTGAGAAGCTGAATCCAGAAGCGCTCTCACAATTTTTGTGCCGTTACGTCCAACCAATTTCACGTTTACAGTTTGTAACAAAGTATCATTGAAATTTTGACTTATCATTGCATTTTCAATTTTATCATCGCTACTACTACCTTTTTCGGGTTCTGAATTATTGGTTGGTGACAAATTATCACACAGTATAGGGTAATGCCTTTTAGAACATATTATGCACTTTATAAATGTCTTACATTTACGAATTGTATGATTTGGCTTCAAACACGCAAAACAAGCATTTTTTCTTGAAACTGTTTCTTTTCTTTCGGTCAGATTCATTGCTCGTGCTTTTAAACAATCTTGACTATAATGCGATTTTCCATCACAAAAAATGCATAAAGTTTTCTTACCCTTCGACTCGGACGAGAAAAGTGAAGACGCTGTATATTGTTTAGTATCACCTCGTTCGTGACAATCTAGCCTCTTTTCATCATGAAATTGCTTACTTCTGGTATGATTCGTATCCTTGACAACTGCAAAACTTTTTCGGGCCAAACTGATCCTTTCGTCGCTTTCTACTTCGGACCGTAAGAAATTTAATAAAAGTTTTAAATAATTAATTGATTTGTCTGCATCGTTAATTGTCATTGAATCTTTTATACTATTACGATGTCTATGCCATACTCTTAAAACCTCTTCTGGAAGGGCAGACTCAGCAAGAGGGTATAGCATCGCTGCATATTTGTCGCTGGTCACACCTAACGATTCTAAAGCTCTCAATTGTGTTTCTATTTTATCGAATAATGAAGCTAATGACATACCTTTATCCTGTTTTGTTGCTTGTTTCAATACAAGATTGAGTAATTCACGAACATAAACCTCTATCAAATATTCATCTCTGGCAAATCTTGATTTTAATTGATTCAAAGCTTCCAAGTAGTTTTCTGGTGCTTTTGGAAAACTGTCTACTAGAGATTGAGCTACTGTACCTGAAACCATATATTGAGATGAGTATTGAAATTTGTCTTCAATGTCTATGTCGTTATCCTCATGGATTTTTCTAAATTGTCCCCAAAATGCCATCCAATTTTTGACATCGCCGTAAAATTTTTTCATTTCCAGTTTTGGTAATTTGAATTTCCTCTTGATATTAGAATTACCATTCGAACAGGAACTACCTTCATCAAAATTATTACCATTTCGACAAGCAAACTCACAACTAGACCGGTACATGATCAATTCTTCTCTGAATGACTCAACTGACTCGAATTCTTCCGTGAGATCTTCGTCTTGCGTATCTTGGGCCTCTAGCATATGACTTCGGATCTGTTCATCGAGGGCAAATATTCTAGTTGATTTATCTTCGAGCTGCGACATGCGAGTTGAAACGCTTTGCTTCTTGACTATCTGGTTTGACAACTCCTTATCCATTTCGTCGCAGATTTTGTGAAACATCTTTCTTAACAGTTCGCGTTCTTTCTTCAATAGAAGTAGTTTTTCCTCTGTTACGGTCGCCATTTGATGTTGAAAATACTTTTATTTGAAGATTTTACGGAATAAATTACTCGTATTGACAATTCACGAACTGTTCCTTTTATTGACTTCTTTGACAATTCATAACTCGATTGTAACATAAACAAATTGAAGTATGATACAGAGTGCACATGAAAACCAAAACTGCGGTATTTGCATCCACAACAGTTTGATTCCATCATCTTTTGAAATTTTGATGAATGTTTTTTCTCAATATTCTCACTCGTTTCTAAAACAAATCCTTGAATTCGAATTCAGAAAATATACTTGAATAAATCATGACATATCTTACTAGGTAGATGTGAGAGAATATCGTGCTCCGCCAGAAGATAAGACTTTGGATGTTCTTCGAATGTCTTAGTGAAATAGGACGCCTTCTGCTATTGATGAAGATGCATTAGGACATTGCAATGCTATCTGTTCATTCCTAATTGCTGAATTGTTCTTCAGATTTTTTCTAAGTTGTGTTGCATTGAGATAACCGTAACGAAAATGTTATTTATGAAACGCTATGGATTGTGAACTATCCGTGATGGAAGTTGAAGGATCAGATAAAACTTTTCATAAGCTCATATGAGAGATTGTGTGAGCAAGGGATACTCGGAACCTATAGTTCATGAAGTGGAATCCAAATCACTTCGGCTTTGTTATGGGATGGCAAATACCGGCTCGGTCACTACACGAAAAATCACACAACAGTTCATGTAATCTTTTTCTAATATGATTTTTTTCTGTAATCTAAATGTTTTCACACCTTCATTTGAGTTCAATAGAGTTGAGCAAATTCGACGAAGAAATTTAAAACCAATACCTCAGTACTACGAGTACTCTGTATAATCAGATGTGGAAAGCATGCAGGATAATATCAATAAGTGCTAGTTCGATGGTCGAAATATACGGTTTCAGGTTTTTGCCAGCGTATTCAGTCAATAGTTTCTCGAAGAGAGTTTTGTCAAGATAGATTAGATATATAACGTCGAAAATTGAATTGAACTGGCCTATACTTGGTAATCCATATTGAACAAAATAGTTATTTTTGTACTGAGTGTGTGAAATTGAGGAATTTTCAGTGGCACATGACAGTGTAAATTTTTGACAGAGACAGAGGGGTCGAGGTCCAGAATGCATTCGAATATGCCACTGAACACGAAATATAAACAACCTTTTTGTTAACTGTGTTTTACTCGAAATTTTGAAATAGAAATTCAGTGTGATTAAGCCTTTCCTATGAATACGTTTCAATCAATCAAGTTCTCTTTATCTCTTATCATCTTGAAAATCCGCATGAAATCGTGTAATTGTCAATGAATATTGAATGTCAAATCTATAATTTCTCTTTCATTGCGTTCAAAATAGTTCAAAATATTATTTTTGTCAAGGTGATGTCTAGCGATACCGCTAGTGAAGAAATAAAAGATGCAGCAAACCCCGCATTGTTCTAGCAAATCGTAGCTTGTGTACGAAAAAGTGTTCACTCGGGTTAGAGAAAGGTGTCGTACAAAGAATGTTAAAACCGCAACAGAAACTGCTGTGATATGTTTCTTGGAAGAGAAATGTGTTGAGCCTTCTACATTGTGAAGCCATTTGAATATGAAGAAAAACGTTGATTTGCGGCAATATTTTTCCAGAAGTCATTTTTTTCAAAGGTGGAAAAAATGTCTTTTTTCACTGTCATGAAAGGTGTGTTTTACGCATCGATAGCAACTCAAAAATTTCAACATCTTTTGGCATCAGAACAGATGGTGTAATCCGTTGAGGAAAGAATGCCACCCGTTCGATATGACCAAAACCTCAGATTCCATATACAAAGTACATGAAGATCTCAAGAAACGGCGACGCTGTTACAGTAGTCTCCTTCCAGTTAGGAAAGCAGTGTGTTCACAATTCCAGCCAAGTGTCACTGAAGAGACTTGGTGGGTCGAAATAGCTGTCTGGCATTGGATTTGTGAATGCAATGTTTCCGAACATCGGAATTCTGATTTCTTTCGACAGTTATGAAAAATTGACTAGTATCCTACCATCCAAAAGTTAACGAAACCACAAGACGTGTTTTGCCATACAACAACTTCCCCAGACAGTATATTTTTTATACGGTTTGAATCGAATCATATGTCATCAGATCTGGGGTAACAATTCAAAATCACCAACTGTTATATCAAATTCATTTGTTTTTTCACATATGCCCAGTGTTTCCGTCAATTGAACAGGTCGAGCACTGAATCAACATTGCCAATGTCCACATAAAAGGTTTTGTTTGTCTCTTTCACCGAAATTCAATAATCCACGTCCAGCCATACCGAATGAAAGATCGAATTATTGAGTTCCGAGCGGATACACGTTTAATCGATTAGAAAATTACGTTTGTGCATTTCGTCACGCAGCGTTGGAGTTATACTGAGCTCGAAAAGTAATATGCATTGCAGTGCATGGCGGTCGAGCGGGGAATGTTGTTCATTTTGCAGTAATGCAGTTCGAATAATACTCCCGGGAAATCAAATGATTCCGTGGGAACAACATGTGCCACGGATTTTTCTCGAACTGATTGGATCGGAAACTGCATTTCCATTTATGATCACCACGTAGCCAAAAAAATTTTACTCTTGACATAGTCAGTGGGCATACTTTCGAAACAATCCGTTCAGGCCAGTCTCAAATTACCTACGTATTGTTCGAAAGATGATTTGAAAATATTACTCACTGGAAATTTGCATACCTGTAGGAGGTGATGTTCGTATTGGTCATAATGAAGACAGATTTGCTCGAATGTGTTTGAATTAAACTGGCCGATACACGAGGAGAATATATATTTACAAAAATATCACAGTTTCCTGTGCAATTCTCACAGGTAGAGGGATTATAAAAGAGCGACATATGTTAGTTTCATCAAGCAGGATAAATCACTATCATATAATACAATATTTGAACTGAAGCTATAATTTATAAGACTCTGATAATTTCAGGCATAGATACAGTAATTGCATTGATGGGAAAAACTAATGGTAACAAACAGATGGCAGTGGATATTCTGAAAGTGAAATCTATTGATGAGAAGGTCCGGAACTGAAACTTGTTGGAACAATCAAAGAAAAATCCAGAACACAAAATCTATCCTTTACGCGGGCAGATACGTGAGAATGACTCTAGATTGTCTGGACACGAAATTCTCAGAAAAAATCTCACTGAATTCTATGAATGAGATGTTGAAGATGTTCTGAGATCGATTCAGCAAATCATCACTAAATGAGGAAAAATGAAATCAGTAATTATGGAATCAAATTAAGCTGTCAAATCCACGGTCTATTATATTTCGTCCAAAGAATAGAATTCAAAAATGGAAGTCAATAAAGAATTGTAGTAAAAAGTTGCTCATTCTAACGTTTCGTCATCAAAGACATATTTGACTCGTATAAATCATCCAAAACGACAACGGTGGTGATCTGTTTCAACTTTACTCTTATCGTAACTGTGATAACAACAAAACTAGAATGAATGCAAGAAATGATTTTCTACGAAAGATTAGCCAAATATATCTAGAGATGAAGGCAGAACAATAAAATACGGTGACATAAATCGGTCATCTGCAATCACTTTCCGCACTCGTTAGGTGAACTACTATAATGTATTATGTCGATGATTTCAGATGACAGTTATTCTTGATTTTCGTCATCCCCTGTCGTATTTCAAACAAAGCAGTAGACATAGCAGTAGACATTTCTATCACACCCATCCGTTGAATCCCCATAACAACATATTTGCTCGAATGAAATGGCTGTCATAACGATCTAGAAGTACAATAGTTTGAATAGGTATCTATATTCGTAACAATAAGAGTTACGCTTGAATGTCGCTGACAATGTTCCTGGCTGAATGGTATTGAAAAAAAAATTAAGGTTTGATTGAGCGAAGAAAATGATTGAGATAATGAATATGGAATAGTGAAGTCAAAAAAAATCGAATAGAGGTATGGGAAGTAATAAGACCAAATGTTGAAACCAAGTTTCGAGTTGACTGTACTCATAAGCGACGTTTCGATTGCTGATATTAGCAATCTGTCATCACCCGAAGACGATTTAGGCTACTAGCGATATCACTCCATTTTTCTTCTTTTCTTTGATTATTTGACTCCTCTATTTCATATTCGATATCTCAATTTTTGTCACAATATTATTTTCTTTGATCAATCAAACCTTGAATCCGTTTCGACCTTTTCGTTTGGATTTGACTTACATTCCTCATTTCTTTCCTCTTTTTCTCAGCAACAAGTTTCAAGAATTAATACTATAGACAATAATAGAAGTTTGGACCTATACCCCTTGGAAAGAGTTTTTTCGGGAAGGAAGATCATTTTGCTGTCTTCTGAAGACAATCATGATGGCTGATGATCTATCAAACAATAACACTTGTTGTCAACTATTCAACAGCTCACTAGTAGTTGGAAATGTTTCTCCAAAAACAAAGTTATGATATTTTTTGTAGGAATATATCTGACTCGGACAATCAATGTGAAAGCGCTCTGCGATTTTCAAATAAATTTATTTACACGAAATACGACTTTCCCTGATTCCTAGGACAATCAATAACTCATTCTTAATATTGTTGATAACTTAAGGGGAAGAACTTACCTAATATTATCCAAGTAAGATATTCGCAGTAAGCATGGGAGTGTCAGTTTTGGGTACATATGATGATATTTTTTGTCAATCAACAAAAATGGAATGAAATTTATGTATTTCAGTTGAAGAATGAAAGGCCCAAGAATGATATTCCACTCACAGAATTAGCCTCTTATTTGAAACACATTTTGTTTTCATTAACACATAAAGATGCTTAGATCTTTTTCATCTTTTTCATCACACGTTCCAACTTCAGCAGTTTCAATGCGATTGACTCGACGAGTAGAGTCTTACATTTTTTTTATTTCGGATTTGAGAATTCTGCGCACATGTGGAACATAAGGCGGGAGAAGAATTTTCTGAGGCTCAAAGCCTTCTCCTCCTTTTATGACTCCAAGCTTCAACTTTTGAATGGACAAAATTGAAACCAATTCACTGAAGTATTACGTTCTCATTTCAGATAACTGAAAGATAACTTCATCATAGTCAGAAAAGAGTGATTTATGTGATTTATGTATAGAACATTGCATTTTCCCGAGCTTTCAAACGTTGAAAGTTTCAGGCGTTCAATTTTGTTCAGAAAACTCACTATATAGGTGAATGGAATTCAAATATTTCAAGCATCTCCTGAGATTATGTTGCCGTCAAGATTCCTCAAACTCCTAATTTACTCATAGACAGATTCTCTGTCATGTTTGTTTCGGAATCTATGTATTATATTTTACGGACAAAAGTTTTTCTTCACTCGCTGCAATCCTAACGCATTTAGGAACTCTTGAACTTTGGATATTAAATTACTGCTGGAATCTCAGCAAGTCGTGCTCGAGTGTTCCTTTCAATTAAAATGTTTCTAGGAATCTTTTTGAAACACACTTGAATAACTGGCAATTTCGGGAAGTGTCGGAGTTTTTATGGCAAGCAATGCGAAATTGCTCGAGCCCAGTTGAATACTTCCGAATGGAGTTTTGAAGTACGTTTATGCCTGATAACATTGCTGGACAAAAAGCAGTAAGTTGGCCAGGGAGATTAATATAATGAATAGGGTATAGCCGTACTGATTCTAAGGTGAATACCCCCTTTGTTTGGATTTGACTTATATTCCTTTTTTTTTTCTCCTATATAGCAACATGTTTCGATAGAGTATATACTATAGACAATAATGGAAGTCCGAACTAACACCAATTAATGAGAGTTTTTTTTTCGGGAAGGAAGATCATTTTCCTGCCTTCTAGAGACAATACTAATGGCTTCACTTCATCTGCTTGTCCTCCAATATTTGAATCATTTCCGATTTCTTCTCTCTATCGAATACTGGCATTTTTTGTCAACTATTTGACAGTAAACTTTCAGTTGGAAATGTTTATCCAAATACAACGTTGTGATATTTTTCGTGGGAATAATGAAAAAACTGAACAATACTCAGTCTATATTGCATATAACTCACTCAGATAATCAGCAACTCATTCTCAATGTTATTAATAACTGAAAGAGAAGAACTCACCTAATATTATCCGAGTAACATATCTGCAATAAGTATGGGAGAGTCAGTTTTGGGTGCATATGATGAATTTTTTTTCATTCTAGAGAAATGGAATGAAATTCCTGTATTTCAGTTGAGAAAAAGAAGTCCATGACTAACATTCCACTCACAAAATCAGCCTATTATTTGAAACAAATTTTGTTTTCATGAACACATAATGCTCTGTAGTTCTTTTTCACCATACGTTCCTACTTCCGCAGTTTCAATGCGATTGACGAGTAGACTCTTACATTTTTTTTGTTTCGGATTTGAAAAATCTGCATACATGTGGAACCTTAGGCGAGAGAAGTATTTTCTAGGGCTCGAAGCCCTCTCCTCTTTTGATGACTCCAAGCTTCAACTTTCGCATGAATAATATTAAAACCGATTCACTGAAGTATTCCGTTCTCGTTTCAGATAACTGATAGATGACTTCATCATAGTAAGAGAAGAGTAGTTTATATGTATAGAACATTGCATTTTCTCGAGCGTTCAAACATTGAAAGTTTCCGACGTTCAATTTTGTTTAGAAAACTCACTCTAGGTGAAAGGAATTCAAACATTTCAAGCATCTCCTGAGATTGTGTTGCCGTCAAGATTCTCAGACTACCAATTTACTCATAGATAGATCCTCTGTGATGTTTGTTTCGGAATCTTTGTATTATATTTTACGGACAAAAGTTTCTCTTCAGTCGATGCAATCCTAACGCATTTAGGAACTCCTGAACTGTGGATGTTGAATGACTGCTGGAATCTCAGTAAGTCATGCTAGAGTGTTCCTTTCAATTAAAATGTTTCTAGGAATCTTTTTGAAACACACTTGAATAACTGGCAATTTCGGGAAGTGTCGGAGTTTTTATGGCAAGCAATGAGAAATTGCTCGAGCCCAGTTGAATAGTTCCGAATGGAGTTTTGAAGTACGTTTATGCCTGATAACATTGCTGGACAAAAAGCAATAAGTTGGCCAGGGAGATTAATATCATAAATCGTCAACTATTTGACAGTTCACTTTCAGTTGAAAATGTTCATCCAAATACAGCTTTGTGATATTTTGTGTAGGAATAATGAAATTACTGAACAATACTCAGTCTATATTGCATATAACTGACTCAGATAATCAGTAACTCATTCTCAATGTTATAAGTAACCGAAAGAGAAGAAATCACCTGATATTCATCGAGTAAGATATCTGAAATGAGTATGGGAGAGTCAGTTTTTGGTGCATATGATGAATTTGTTTTTCATTCGAGAGAAATGGAATGAAATTCCTGTATTTCAGTTGAGGAAGAAAAGCCTTTGACTGATATTCCACTCAAAAAATTAGCCTCTTATTTGAAACAAATTTTGTTTTCATGAACACATAATGCTCTGTAGTTCTTTTTCATCATACGTTTCAACTTCAGACGAGTAGAGCCTTACCTTTTTTTCTGTTTCGGATTTGTAAAATTTGCGTACATGTGGAACCTAAGGCGAGAGAAGTATTTTCTAGGGCTCGAAGCCCTCTTCTCCTTTGATGACTCCAAGCTTCAACTTTTGCATGAATGAAATTAAAACCAATCCACTGAAGTATCCCGTTCTCGTTTCAGATTACTGAGAAATGACTTTATCATAGTCAGAAAAGAGTAATTTATATGTATGGAACATTGCATTTTCCCGAGCGTTCAAACGTTGAAAGTTTCCGCCGTTCAAACGTTGAAAGTTTCCGCCGTTCAATTTTGTTTGGAAAACTCACTCTAGGTGAATGGAATTCAAACATTTCAAGCATCTCCCGAGATTATGTTGCCGTAAAGATTTTCAAACTCCTAATATACTCATAGATAAATCCTCTGTGATGTCTGTTTCGGAATATTCTTATTATATTCTACGGACAAAAGTTTTTCTTCAATCAATGCAATCCTAACGCATTTAGGAACTCTTGAACTTTGGATATTAAATTACTGCTGGATTCTCAGCAAGTCGTGCTCGAGTGTTCCTTTCAATTAAAATGTTTCTAGGAATCTTTTTGGAACACACTTGAATAACTGGCAATTTCGGAAAGTGTCGAAGTTTTCATGGCAAGCAATGAGGAATTGCTCGAGTCCAGTTGAATACTTCTGAATAGAGTTCTGAAGTACGTTTATGACTGATTTCATTGCTGAACAGAAAGCAATAAGTTCGCCTGGGAGATGAATATCATAAATAAGGTATCGCCGTATTGATTTTAAGGTGGATACCAAGTTGTTATATGATAATAATCCTCAGAGAAAATGTAAGAATGATCGACTTCGAATAACTTTCAAAATATTTGTCTGTGCATTGTTTATAGAAAATATAATATTGTTTATTGGGTAACGTGAAAATGTCATGTGCCTTGTGTTGTTGTGGGCTTGGATACCCGTTGAACCTCTCTTGCTCAGGTAACATCTCAAATAGAACAGCTGAACGACTTTAAAAGTCGCACATAAAAATTTATCTCTCCTCTTCTTCACTTTGTTTACTACATGGATTGTGCTTTTATGTGATTCTGTTTGATTTCACGTTCTGATACTATCTAGTTGTTGGTAGGTATAGTGAGAATTTGTATTTGATTGATTTGTGCAATGCGGATAACCTACGCATTACTTGAAGACTAGACAGATTTTATGAAGAATCATAGTAATTAATTGCACTTAACCTATTTAGCGACTGAATTGTTTGAAGTTGTTTATTTATGATGGTTAACAATATATTTTTCCGGAATAATTCTTGTTGGGAAGGGTGCGTTGACAGATTCTGTAAACCAACTTTTCACAATCTGCCTTTATTGAAAATACTTGAGGATATAGGAATCATGATCTGCAGAATAATTCACGTGCTGCATGGTACTCCATGTGAAACCCAGAATTTGCGTACGTTGAGTGTGATAAAAATTTGTATTGAAGACTCTTCACAAGGATTTGTTATGCATAAAAACATCACTCAGAGAACAAAAATTTTGAAAATATATAACAACAAAAAATATTACAGTTTCTCATTGTGAGTGAGTATCGTACAGCAGAATGAAATACTATTCTGTTTGAGGAAGCTATCGTATAGCGATTGTGATGGTTTTGTCAACAATTTAATTCATGAAGATATCTTTTTTCACTTGAAACAAAGTAACTCGTGCCCTCAGAACTAGTTGTATTAGTGAACCAGCTTCAATTTTATGGGGAACCTATACCTTTCGAAAGTATTAAGTGTGTTCCAACATATGCAAATTCTGGGTTTGACGTGAGATACTATGTAGTTTATGGTTCGTTTCCCCTGCAAGTATTTTTGTTCCTAAAGGTTGACTCTGAAAATTCCGTCCAAAAAACGTTTTGAAAATTGATAGTTGTGTACTCATTTTGGATCATGACCCCCACCTCCGCCTTTAAATATGGCTTATGAAGATAATGAGGTTATGGTCCAAAAAAGTTGACATTCTGACAATATTGATATAATTCATCGAATGAACGATTGTCACTTGAACTCTCTTGAACGTCATTCCGAAAGCATCGTCAGCATTATTATTTGTTTGTTTCAGATTGTAGGAAGACGCAATTTGGTATCTGATACGTGGAAGCAAATAACAGTTATGTTAAAGAATGTCTATTTCAGGTTTTCAAAATTTCTCACAACTGAATATTTCAATAAACGCTCCAA
Organism: Zygogramma bicolorata; assembly: GCA_032362365.1. Classification (NCBI taxonomy): domain Eukaryota; kingdom Metazoa; phylum Arthropoda; class Insecta; order Coleoptera; family Chrysomelidae; genus Zygogramma; species Zygogramma bicolorata. Next base: position 94,883 of record JAVJAQ010004269.1, on the reverse strand, counting down.
GAAATGAATCACGGAGGCTCCGGATTGAGTTTCCGCTCTGTTGCATCCTGAGCGCTTTCATTACAGCGGAGGGGCATAACCATTAATTAATAATTCCCCAGAATCGTATGACCTTTCTGGGAGCCTTGACTCGTTTCAATTCCGTGCCCGAAAAAAAGTCGCTCGAACGGAAACAAAGTAAGAATTTCCAAGGGAAATTCCTGATTGTGAACATTTTATTAAAACTGGTGCATAACCTGCAGGAATAGTAAACATTCGTGCTCCGTTCTTGGAATTCGTCCAGGGCTTGATTAATGTGAACGTTGAACGATGATCGTCCGAAATTCATCAGACTTCTCAGCTCCTGAGAGAGGTTGATCAATAAATCAAGTACATACAATTGAAAGATCCCTGTTGATTGGGAAAAGTGAACGTTTCCTTCACAAGAGATATCACTAATGAGAACAAATTTACCCGAATCAAAAATCAAACATGAAAGACATTCAGAGGGAACTTAAATGTAAAAGGGGAATATTATCACTTTATGATGGAAGGAAAGGAATTATATATCAAAAAAATATATCAGAATGCGATAAAATTGAAGAATAACTCAAAATAAAATCGAAAATACTTCTCTAAAGAGTTGAATACAATTTCAGATATTGTCGTTTCCTCGAGTGATTGTAAGATTCAGTGATTCAACTTCATCAACTATTTATGATTATTAGACATAAGCCGTGACTTATGCCAGTCAGCATACAATACGAAAAATGTCGCGAAAAACTAATAACAGCATGATACCAAGTACACCATCCAATACTCATTGCTGAAATTTGTGCTTACCAGTGTAAACGTGTTAGAAACAATGTGAATTCGTTAAAATCGTAATAAAGTGTGAAAACCAATTCAAATATCGACGACGGTATACAGGGATGATATGGTAACTACGCAGGAGCGATCGAACTGGAAATATAGGAAAAAAATTTATATATATATATATATATATATATATATATATATATATATATATATATATATATATATATATATATATATATATATATATTGTGAGAAGGTTAGACGACTGTCTAAGTTAAAGAAGAATCCTTTTAATATTCGGGTGTGCAGTCAACAAGGAATTGGAAAAAGTGAACTCTTTATTCTGTTCAACAGAATACCAATTTCAATAGGTTTTGAGCCCAGGCACAGCAATATACCTACATTTTATAATCAACCATAACAAATATGTCAGAAAAGTTAACAGCGAGCATCGCGAAACTCAACAACGAGAACTATTCCATATGGAGCTTCAAAATGAAGTTATTACTGATCAAAGAAGGATGTTGGGATGCCATCGACTCACCTGTACCAACTGATCCGGAAGAAAAGATGAAATGGACGCAAAAGGATTCAAAGGCGTATGCAAATATTGGACTTCTAATAGAAGATACCCACCTGCTCCCTCATCAAGTCAACCACAAATGCGAGAGAAGCATGGGAAAATATTCGAAAACACCATCAGCAGTCAACACTCTCCAATAAAGTATATTTAATGAAACGAATTTGTCGAACGCAGTTATCTGAAGATGAAAATATGATAGACCATATTTCTCAACTGTTGGAACATATAGAAAAATTGAAAGCTATGTGAGAAGAACTATTCACTGACAAATGGATAGTTGCTTTTCTACTCAATAGTCTACCAAATGAGTACGATACTCTGATAACGGCTTTGGAGACCAGTAAGGATGAAGATCTGATGTTGGATTTAGTCAAGTCCAAACTAATTGACGAGTGGTCAAGAAAGAGAAATTATATACAAGAAATTGTTATTTCGACAAATTTAATCGATGCAAAACCTTCGAATATACCTATGGATTCTGATTACTGTAAATCGGATCCATCAGAGCTTTCGAAATGCAATTAACATCATCGAAAGCTCATCGGTCAACTATTATATTAAACTATCAATACACGTCCAGATATTTCTGCAAACATTTCTATTTTGAGCCGGAAAACCTCGAATCCAAACCAAACTGATTGGAATGAACTGAAACGTTTGGTGCGATACTTGAAAGGTTCATGTGACTTGAAATTACGACTGAGTCACACCCAGAAAAACGAAGGACTTCTTGGCTTAGCAGATACTGATTGGGCTGAAGACAAGGTAGAAAGTCAAACAGTGGGTTTGTTTTCGAAATGAATGGTGGTACGATAAGCTGAGTATCTAGGAAACAAACCACAGTAGCAATCTCAACCGCAGAGGCAGAATTTGTTGCTTCAACTGAAGCAAGCCAAGAAGCAGTGTGGTTGCGAAATTTGTTAACTGATTTTGGGGAAGAGCAAACACATGAGACTGTTATATTGGAAGACAATCAAGTTGCCTAAAAATGATTCGAAAGGAACAATATAGCAATCGAACTAAACACATGGACACAAAATACTTTTTGTGAAGGATTTGCAAGATTCACGTATTTTGAGGTATGTCTATTGTCCCACTGAAGATATGGAGGCAGATCTTTCAACGAAACCACTATCAGCAACTAGTTTGAAGAAATTGATAGCAATGATTGGATTGGTCATTGGGGAGGAGTATTGGATTTATAATGATATACCCCATATACACAATTAGTTATTGTTTTCTTGTTTATATATACTTGACTTCAGTTGTTATAAATAATTTTTTGACTTCTGACATAATAAAAAGATATAGTTTTGCTGACACCAATTTCAATATATACTGAACTATGTGACCATGATAATTGCCGAATGTCTTACTGAAGGATGGAAGAAGAAACAAAAACAGTAATGGATGTGTGTTTACTGATCGATGATTGATTTGCTAATCTTACCAATTCCAGGCACGTTCGATCAATATGTATGATAGTTAAAAAAAAAACGAAAAATGTCTTACTGTAAAATCGAACATGGAAGAACAAAACAAAGCAGCAATGGACATCGGTCTAACTGATTGGGAATTCATTTTGATATCTTACCATTGCTGGGCATGTTTGATCAATATACAATGAGGAATGGAGGGAAAAACAAACGCTGTCATTTACGTTTGTCTAACTGATCGCCTCTTTATTTTCATATCTCATGGCACGTTTTGATCAATATTTTAGTAATTGCCGAATATCCTTCAGAACCGTAGGAAATGAAAGCAACCAAACTAGCAATTGATATACTTATTGAAAAGAAGAAGTGAAACCACAACCAGTAATTGACGTATTTTTAACTGCTTGGTAAAAACTTTTCCAATCAAATCCTACGAATATTTGGAATAATCATATATATGTATGTAATATCGATGGAGATATCTGGGATTCTGCTGACATTTTATCCCAAATCAGCAAACCGGAATTCGTTTTCCTGACTGAAAGATTGATGGACGTATTATTACCAGAGTTCACATTATTACGAATCTAATCAAAAATGAAATGGAAAATAGCTAGGTAACCAGTTAACTGATGAATACACCCAAAGAACGGGGTTGCACAAGTCCATTGGTTTTTCAACAATAGGGTTACTGTCAACAAAAATAGTCGACCAAACGTTCGAAAAGCGGATTTGAAAACGTCGGCAAATTCTATTTGAAACAAAGATTGTTCGCAGGTGGGGTCTAGTACAAAATATCACCTTGAAGCTACTAGATTACATGCAGAGTATGTAGGCCCATCGTTGGTGAAGATTCACTCATGAACCAACTCAACTATTATGAATTATCATAGACAGGTCAGCGTCATCTTCTTCCTTTCTGTTCATATTTTTTAAATTTTTTCTGTGTTGCAATCTTATAAATAGTTTTGCCTTCGTTAGTTTCATTGCGATTGATACGACGAGTACCGATTTACCATCCAGCGCGAAGATATGTCAAACACCTGTTTCAGAAAGGTTATAATTAGGACCCCCTCATCCCTATAATTACCCAGCGATCTAATTGAGAGAATTCAGTAATGGGTATTGGAATCCGATTGATGTACGCGATATCAGGTTTTTGCGACTTTCTTCGTATTGTATTCTGGTAAGCATGAGTCAAGTCCTACTACTGTGTGCATAATAATCATCACCAAGGATAGCTTGAATGATTTGGCACGATCGTTTCCATAGGTGAGTCGAAAAATCCATGAATTGTCTTCCTTGAACAATAAATAGTTCTTCTGAATACAAAAATTTAAACTTTCAACGAAGGTCAATGACCCTAACACCCAAGTGTGATATCAGTTTTGTTTCAATGTAATCGAATTGAAAGTTTTCACATTCACACCGGAGGTATTACCGTTCAAATACAAATTTCAAATTCAGTAACAAAATATCGTTTCTTGAATGCTATTGACAAAGTTTTTTGGTGATTGTTATTGAATCAAACTATTGAAAACTGATGCAAAAAACTCATGGAGTGGAAAAAATCGAATTGAAACACTCAGGGCGGGTACTTTACGACTAGGTTAACAATTGTTTTTTGTTATATGCAGATTCACACGGAAGGGAAGCCCTGTAATGTTCAAAGAACACCTCGTGAGTCAAGGGACAGGAGATATCCATTTCGAAATTTCGAAGTTTAAAAGGCTTAGAAAAAACCCCCAATGGCAAGGAGTTCCAGAGCTCAGCTGTTCTATTCAAAGAAAACCATGAGCAAGAGAGTTTTGACAGGTCTCCAAGTTCCCAACAAAGGGTGGGAATTCTGTACTCGTTGAGTCATCCGTGTAGATATTGCCAAGGGTGAAACGACTGATAACAATTCAGTCAAAATGATTAGCTTAAGCTTAGGCTGTGCCTTCACTATAGCAATTGAGAGTATGCAGTGTCTTTTCTCAGCACCGATTATTTGGAAGGTCGTTAAGTATTTGCCCTAAATTACCGAATATATGGTTAATCGAGAGGCAATAAAAAACACATTGAAAATGTATCAAATGACCAAAGATGGATTCCGGTCAAAGAATAAAAAAAATCAGTTGATCCCAGCAATGGAAAATGTGAAGAAAAAATTCCTGAACCATAATACATTTCGATATTTTATTCGGACTCTGAGTGCCTTATTAAAGTTAATTTTATGATTCGTTTATTTTACGAGCTTTTTATGCTTTTTATTTCCCCTCGAATAAATCTGCTCATTCGTTTTGAGAATTTGAGTGATAATATATTTGATTAAATTACCTCATAATTCAATTTCACTATTCGTCACTCGTCTTTTTATCTTATGATTTTTTCGAAACAAGTTTCAACAGAGTTGATTATATAGACAATGGGAGTCCAAATCAGTCAGCAAGGAAATATCCTCTGAACTTTATAATGATACTGGAATTCTACAAGAAAATGTATCGGAGTCTCTTCTTTCCATGTGAATTTAGAATGATATTGTCTTTGTGGATTGTGAATTCAATAACACAGACACGTTACATGCTTCGACTCTGTCACTGGAAAAATAAACGACATACTTTTCGGTACGCAAATTTTCGAATATTAATAAATTTGAATTAATAAAGTTAAATCCCAGCCTATGATTTTTATAAGCTTATCCAAATATGATGCCTTCGATATTCTTGGATACAGCTTGAACATCAACAATCAAGGAATTCAGATTGTATCGAATGTTATGTATTTGGGTTCTCTCAGAGATTCATACTCATTTTGAACATGGAACCAAAAATATTTCCAAACACTCCATTTTTCCATAAGAGAATTTCGAGAGTTATCAAATGATACAATGATCACGGTATATAGTTAGATCATACATTTACTTTTGCCCATCGGTCTTTTATGTATTCAATCTCAATGTGATGAGGCAGCACCATGAATTACCTGAACATCAAAGGTTTCAAGGAATTCAATGAATTAACTGATACAATCATGGCATTTTCAACCTTCGACTTGTTCAAAAATAAGTTGACAGGACTTATCATACTGTAAGAAATTATGCGATGAATTTTTTTTGAGTTGATAAAAGAAAATGCTCATCTAGTGTTTTTCATTGATTATTTCCCTCAATGCGAATAAACGATGAAACAGTTGAAGGCTAGACTGCTTTTACAGAGTTTTACAGCGATTATTTCCCTCAATGCGACTAAACGATGGAACAGTTGAATGCTAGACTGCTTTTACAGAGTTTAACAGCGATTAAATGCACTAGACACTAGACCTCTTAACCGATTAAAATGTTCGAAATAAACCGGGCGTTTGGATCACTTTTCAGGTACTATCTCTGGTACTACATTGTTCCTGTGTTCGATTTTGATGTTTCCTGAGTTTACATGTTTTCTGGAAATAATCTAAACATATATCCCTCCTTCACCAAGTTCAATCGACCAAAATGCGTGCATTTCCATGATTTTCAAAATTTTGTTTTCAAGCAAATGCTTTCGTGTATAATAATTTAAAAAAAATTTCATCAAATTATCATACACTCAAGTCATTTGCTAAGCAAAATTTCGAGAATTATGGAAGTGCAGCACACATTTTAACCGAATAAACTTGGTGCACTCGGGATATAACCCCCGATTAAATGCACTAGACCTTTTAACCGATTAAAATGTTCGTAATAAACCGGGCGTTTGGATCACTTTTCAGGTACTATCTCTGGTACTACATTAATCCTGTGTTCGATTTTGATGTTTCCTGAGTTTACATGTTTTTTGGAAATAATCTAAACATATATCTCTCCTTCACCAAGTTCAATCGACCAAAATGCGTGCATTTCCATGATTTTCAAAATTTTGTTTTCAAGCAAATGCTTTCGTGTATAATAATTTAAAAAAAATTTCATCAAATTATCATACACTCAAGTCATTTGCTAAGCAAAATTTCGAGAATTATGGAAGTGCAGCACACATTTTAACCGAATAAACTTGGTGCACTCGGGATATAACCCCCGATTAAATGCACTAGACCTTTTAACCGATTAAAATGTTCGTAATAAACCGGGCGTTTGGATCACTTTTCAGGTACTATCTCTGGTACTACATTAATCCTGTGTTCGATTTTGATGTTTCCTGAGTTTACATGTTTTCTGGAAATAATCTAAACATATATCTCTCCTTCACCAAGTTCAATCGACCAAAATGCGTGCATTTCCATGATTTTCAAAATTTTGTTTTCAAGCAAATGCTTTCGTGTATAATAATTTAAAAAAAATTTCATCAAATTATCATACACTCAAGTCATTTGCTAAGCAAAATTTCGATAATTATGGAAGTGCAGCACACATTTTAACCGAATAAACTTGGTGCACTCGGGATATAACCCCCGATTATTACTGATCAATTGTAGAATCTCTTCGGATGATATGTCCTTTTTGATTTTTCATATTTAAATATGGTTTTTCATCTCACAACGTTGCTAATATAGTAATAGAGTGTGTTATCAAATGTTCGCATCCATATGTGTCACTCAGTTATGAACTACATGAATTTGGTCGTGATTGACTTGTAATTAAAATTCGATATTCGCACCGCAGGAGACTTGTAATGACGCTATCAATCTGTTATATTCAATTCCATCCAACACTCAGAATGTCATTTGTAGCTGATCTCGAAGGCATCGCACACGATTACACGGATTATGGAGGAAGCTTCAATTCACATCAACGACAGACATATCAAAACACACCCAACGGTGGATTCGATATTGAATTCTGCAAATCACCCAATTGTTCCCGATTATATTACCTTCCAAGTTGTGGAACGGACGTGTTAACTTGGAGCAACTTTATTACTGTGAGCACATGTGCATTTCTGTTGATTGCGGTCACATTCCAGAGCTGTGTAACAACGTTGTTGTATTTCATCCGTGCTCATTGATGAGTTTGTAGAAAACTGCGTTTGAGAATTTGATTCGAAATGAGTGTTGTTATGTATGTTAGAAAAATAAAAAAAAATGACAAAATAATTTTTATATGTCCGAACTCTTTTCATTGATAATGTCAATCAAAAAATTGTCATTTATCATCTTACTTTACTATTTTTCATGATTTCTGCAAAAATATGCATTTCAGGGTCCACTTTTGATAGCGTTCTTCGTTTTTCTATATATTCCTATGAGTGAATAAAATAGAGTCGAATTGTGCTATGAGAAGGTTATGAAAAATCATCAGAAAAAAGTGGTTACTCAATGAGTATTCTATTATATTTTTCTGGAATGCAAAACTAAGTTTTACGATTCCACAGTAAAAAAGTGGATATGTATCAGAGTCCGTTGGTTCGTAACCGGAGGGACAGAAAACGACATTAACTGGGATCATATTACAGATCTCTATATATCCAGATTGGCGATGCTATGAGCTGTAGCCAACCTTTTATTAGTAAAGCAATGCTGACGGCAGCTCTTCGTCGATAGGCACTATGGGTTCGTTTCAAAAAAAAATTTAATTATATCACTGGGCAGTACAAAATGGTTGTTGAATAAAGAGGGGGCGCCACAGCAACTTTTAATACATGTCAAAGAATACTTTATTGGGAAAGTTGTGCAACCTAATAATGACTAGAAGATGTTATACCCAAGACTATTTTTTTTTATAACCATAAGTTGTTGTCAAGCTGATGAGTGTTAGTCAATAAATAAATGAAACATTTGGTGAACAATACAAACGTTTAATGATTCATTCAACTTCAACGAAGGGTACAGAGTGACAGTTCTCAGCAATAAAATATATGATATATTAAAATGAGGAAGAAAGTGAAATACTATTGGAGACAATTCCGTATGAATATTTAAGATATCTGGAGAGAATCCTTACGTAGGATACTATTTTAGCAAGGTTTATGATGCCAACGCATAGTACTATGTGGTGGTTTACATATAATTATAAAAATATTGAACCTTTATCCGATTGTGTCAATACTGAATAAGCATATAAGTTAAGATTCAAACAGTATGATTGGATACTCATATGTTAAACACTGTTTAACTGATTATAACGATACTGAATAAGCATATAAGTTAAAATTTAAACAGTATGATTGGATAATAATATGTTAAACATTGTTTAACTGGTTATATCGAACTTGAATAAGCATATAATTTAAAATTCAAACAGTAGGATACTAAAATGTGAAACCTGTTTCCTCCTTTCAATATAAAGATGGGATGCTGCTCAGAGCTGGGCCCTCCGGAAGTGGAATGATGATGATGGGATGAAGTCTAATGCCCCCATTGTTGAAGGGTTCGTCCAATCAGACAGCATTCACCAGATTAGTGGGACGAATACTCCAAACTAGGAACATCTTCTTCTTGGGGAAGGTTGGGCCCTGACAGGGCGATGACATTCTTCGTGCCAAAGTCTGAGTGGTAACCAGACAACTCTAAAACCGCCACAGGTTCCAGGAAGAAATTCCTCTGACAATACCAAAACCGCATCAGGTTCCAGGAAGAAATTCCTCTGACAAATACCAAAACCGCAACAGGTTCCAGGAAGAAAATCCTCTGACAATACCAAAACCACTGCAGGTTCCAGGAAGAAAATCCTCTGACAATACCAAAACCGCTACAGGTTCTAGGAAGAAATTCCTCTGGGTACAACCCTTCAGTGAAGGGTTTTATCCAAAGAAATCCTTTGGTGTGGCACCAAAACTCTCAAAAAACAGAAACGATAGGCCATCATCGAAAGCCAGGGCATCATACCTTGGGATGAATTGAGTGGAACAAGAAAATTCACTAGGATCACTTAAAAAATCCAGGATTCATCAGCCGAACAAAACCAGGAACACCTGTCGACTTGAGACCTGTTCGTTCTCCTTGTACCACTGAATTGACCCCGGAAATCGGAAACCAAATCCTACCTTGCTCTTTGAAAAATCTCCTACCAACCTTTAGGCGTTTCAGTATTTTTCTGTTTCACGCGGAATTGACCAATAGGAACAGCTTAATTGATTCTTATTCTGGTCAGAAACCACAAATTCTATGTTGGCTACACTGAGACCTCGAAAAATTAAAGTTAACAACTGACACTTGACAGGACAAGAAAATCAGACAATTGACAATTTATTGAAAGATGCAAAAATAACCAAAACATCAAGTTCATAACCTCATTAATTTCAAAAATAAAAACAAAGGGCAATAATGAGAAATCACTCCTCATGATAACTTCTCTATAACCAGACCACACACATAGGCACCTAACTAAAGCTTAGTTGAGAACATTAAATTCTAAGGTGGGTAAAACATGGTTTTTGTTAATTTTATTTACCTCCTTCATTTTTAGATTGCTCTTGTGAAGAGTAGAATGAATCTCACCCTCTACAGTAACACGAATTCAAGCTATAACACTATATCAATCAGAAGGACCATGACTACAAAAACAAGTTGAAAACAGATGTAGGAATTATTACTCTGGCATTGAAAATGCATCACAGTATTTTCACTCTTCTGCAGTGAAATAATCAGAACCTGATTCAATTTGTGAATTTGTTTTGTGAATGGAAATGTTGATAAGGTTTTAATAAAAGAGGTTATACAACCAAGCACGCTGAAAGGTATGTTGTGTAATATACTATAAGTGGCTGTTTATAGAAAAAATCCCTGAAGGAAGATCACATACCGAGTGGATCTAATATTGTCCTAAAACTCTGCCAAAAAACTAAAAAATTACAGTAGCGAAAATTTACATGCTACAGAGCTCTGTGAGACCTGTGACATACATTTCCACAACCTGGGTCTGCTAGTGTGAAAAAAGCTCAACAAATCTCATACCAATATTGAAAAAGATATGACTATGGAAATCTTGACTATTTTCAGACGAATCGGAATGCAGTTTCCTCATCTAGTGCTTCTTGAAGAGGATTTAATAAAGTATACAGGCGATCATTAATATAATTGATGTCTCAAACTGAAATGATTGTAAACTCCTTTTTTCAGAAGAAAAAACGTTAGGATCATTAGGTGTCACTTGATTTATCGACCATTGAATTAACGAAAAGTTCTCAGATCATTCAAGCTATATGCAAATGGAATGTATTTAATTTCGAAGAATATCTCGTAAATATTGAGTGATCCCATGCTTTGAGAACGTATCTGCAAATATTCAAGTTCAAGAAAAAGGAACAATCTGTTTGATATTGATATTGAAAAAATTTTGGAATGCCTGAAATCCCTTTTAGAAAGATTGAACACCCAAATGGTCTTCTATGTTCTATACTCATGATTTCCTGCTTCGAATGCAGGAAAATTTTGAATGATTAAATATCACCCGTATTTCACGAAATTGCAACATTGTCTGGGAAACAAGAAAACTAAATCCCATCGAGCGCTTTCAATAGCCGAAAGCCCATCTGTGATGTTCCATTCAGAATTCCACTTCTGTCGGCAGTAATGGGAGAAAAAGTATTTGTAATCACTTACTTTTACTACCTGTATATTCGAAACAGCCTTATTTCGATACATATAATGTCTTTTATCAATATTTAACAATTCATTGGTGAAATCTACTGTTGAATTTTCAAACACTATCTTATGAATTTTGGCTTGATATCTACAATTCAGTCCTTGGCTTCTCTGATTTTAACTTCATTACGTTGTCCGTGTTCCCATATAAATCCACATTCCAGAAAAGCAGATGATAAAAGAGAAATTTCATTTCGGAAATGCTTTCACAGGCTATTTCATCGAGATGCCAAAGACAGAATTCACTGAAAACAAAGGCAATCACAGGAATGTCAATAAATCAATGCGTTGGAAAGTTGTTCCGGGAATAACTATTAAGTATACAATGAACACAAACAAATATTGGTATATGAGGACGAAAGCCCTCTGGCCTATATGCTTTGCTGATTGAAAGTGATATGGAACATGGCGTTTCATCTGAAATGATCATGTATAGGGTAGGGTTACCTCGAACTCATTTTGGAAAAATGTTATGACTGATGTGGCTATCGTGTTCGAATAGTTATTTTTCCTACAAGTTTTCCCACACTAGTGCGGGAAAGTTTTTCCCACACTAGTGCGGGAAAAACATTTATATGATATCCTCGTAAAATATAAGTGGTGGGTGACAAAATATGAGAGTTCAAGCTTTTTTGTTGCAATACTAAGTGAGTTTGTTCAAAATCATCCATCATTCTGCACTATTTATCGAAAAAATGAACAAATATTGATAAATAAAAATGTATTTCTATGAAAATCACCCTATATATAGGCTTTGATTGATCTGATAACGAGTAGGTAACAATTGATATTGTCATGCCGATCAATACATAAATTTGTTTGTAATTGTCAGAGTGACAGACAAAGCGTTACTTATATAAAATTTCCGATTCAGTGGAATTGCCACAATGGATTGTTCATCTGATGAAGAACTTCCACAAGAAATCGTGCAAGCAGCTACAGATGCGAACTTAGAGTTATTGCCAACGAAATCTAAACAAAGGTATGAGAAGCAATACACGAGTTTTATTGAATGGTGCAACAATAAAAAAGTGAGAAAACCAAATAAAGAAGAAGTATTCTTGGCTTATTTTCTAGATATGTCTAAAACATGGAAGCCGAACACTTTAAGGGCAAGATATTCAATGTTGAAGAGTGTATTCAAAGTAAAGCAAAATTTGGATATTAGCAAATTTTACAAAATAATTGCATTCATTAAAAGACAGAATGTCGGTTTTCGACCGAAAAAGGCCAAAATCTTCACTCAAGAAGACGTTTCAAAATTTATGACTGAAGCACCCGATGACATATACCTCATGATTAAGTCAGTAGCAATTTTTGGATTAGCTGGTGCTTGCAGACGAGAAGAGCTGACAAAACTCACCATTGACGACATAGACGACAAAGAAAACCTGATAATTGTTAATATCAAGGTTTCCAAAAATCATTCCTCTAGATCCTTCGTGATATCTGAAGAAGCAAATGATGGTTATTTTTTGAACGTATACAGAAATTATGTACATTTACGTCCAAAAGAGACTCCTCACCGTCGTTCATTCTTGTATTACAGAAGTGGAAAATGTACTGTGCAATGTGTAGGAATCAATACCTTTAGGAAAGATACCCTCCGAAATAGCAGTATATCTGCGCCTTCAAAATCCAGAGCTTTACACTGGTCACAGGTTCAGGCGTTCCTCAGCCACTTCACTAGCTGACTGTGGTGTGGGTATAACTAATATCAAACGCCTAGGAGGATGGAAATCGACTTGAGTTGCAGAGGGGTATTCAGAAGACTCCACCAATCGAAAAAAATAAATGTCCAACAAAATTCTCAATTTGAACACTACATCGTCTTCCGGGTGCATTTTAGAACCATCCACGTCTATATCGATCGGCGACGATTTGATGCCTGTGCCTGCACATTCGATTTCTTTCGATAATGTATTGCCCGAGTTACCTTCTTCAGGAAATCAGCCATCTTCAAACAATATGCTGGATTCAGCTATAAATTTACATAATGCATCAAATGGTACATTTATAATAAATATTACGAATAATTAGTGAATAAAAAATGTTACTCTTGTTAGTTGTTTCCATTTGCATGAATGAATAATTGAAAAAATGAATTTGTTTCCTACGCTTGTAGAAAAAGTATTGTTTCTAACTCATGCGGAAAGTGTCTTTCCCGCACTCGAGTGCTTACCCGAACTCCGCTTTGCGTCGTTCGGGTTAACGGCAGTCGCGTGCGGGAAAGAATCACTTCCCGCACTTGTTAGGAAAATTACTATTCTCAGCCCAAGATTCCAGAGCCCTCTGACCGAAGTTATTCCTGCTAAGATTTCGACGATTCTTACATACTGTATATTGAAAAGATAAAATATATGCGTAATTTATTGGATGAACATTGGGTCCTTTGGAAATATTTCAAGACGAAACTTTCGCTTCGGAGCTATGTTACTACCCCGCTTTGAGATTTTTTCACACAGTAACGGCTCTTCAGCAAATGATGTTGAATTCTACACGAATATGCGAGATAAACGAGTTACTGATAACGAAGAAAATAAGAATATGTGAGCATTATTCATTAATTATTTTCACGCATGGAATACTACGTGTTTAACGTTTCATCAATTTTTTTTATGATCGGAAACATATTCATTATAATCATAGTTCACGACGCGATCCGGGGATATCGATAACGTATACGTTTCTAATCGTACGTGACACTATTATAACATTTTTCAAAATTTTCAATGAGAGTCCGACCACTTTCATTTTACATCAATCCGGAAAAATTATGGATAGTCTGCACACTGGGTAGATTCTAAAATGGTTAATAGTGGATGATTTCATTAGACCCTTTCAACCAACTGCAAAAAAAGTTCTTTTGCTGGGTAGGCTAAAGATAAGATAACATAAGAAATGAGGCCGCTTTCTCATAGCATTCAGGAAGAAAGAATCTGGTACTCATCGTTTCACAGGGGGTAATCCTTTTAGCATTTCAATCTTCAACCTTGTTACGTCAACTAATAAACGTATTCCTTTTTTTCTACTTTTCCCAAAATGCATGAAATAGTGTATACACTACTGCATCGAAGTGCCTTTCTATCCCCCAAGGAACTTTTCGACTAATACTCGTTGTATTATGATTGCTATTTTTGCTCGCCCTCTGATGGATCTTGAGAGTATAAGCAAGGGAATAATTTATATACTTGCCATTTTTCTGCTGGAGATTTCAGTAGATGTTTCAAGTTTTCATTACCTGAAACAAAAAAAAAGTTGAGTTTTGAATCCATTTCGATAGAATAATAAGATATCTGAACACAGAAGGAATTTGAAAGGAGAAGAAGTACATCTAGTTCGAGTATTTGGAAGACAAGTTGTTTAGTAAATCGAGATGACCCGATGAGCTCGGAGAGTTCAAAAAACATGAAGTGTTTCAAATACTAGGAATAGAAAAAGATTATCATATTTGCATTTTCTAGCAAAAATCAAGTTGAAGGTCATACCAGCTGTGATAACTGATGTAGGTCTATGTTTATATGATACAAAGGTAGTTATTATTTCATTTTTGCCTTGACGGTTCAACTGGCATGTATTTCCATCATTCTTCTACATATCTAATCAACCAGAAATTCAAATCATCGGGAGTTGATCTTTTCCACCATATTCATCCAGTCGAATAAAACATGGAATATTTGGTATGAAATATCTGTCACTTTCCCGATATATTTGCGTGCTAGGTCGAAGGATTTCAATAGCATTTCTATTAAAAATTCATTTGAATATGACTCATACATATGCTGTATACAACCATATGTCTGTTTGCCAGGGAAAATATGGAAAAATTCATAATCAACTGAAGCATAGTAGATTAGATTTCTATAAGGCTTTTCCAGCCATTGCTATTCAAAACATTTGTTAGATATATTTCTCCCTGAATAGTTTTCCAGAGCATTCTATTGATCTATCTATCAGACTGCCTTGGGATGTGTAAGTGAAGAGTAAATAACAACTATAACTAACAAATGGGTGATTATCACACCACGATCAGAAGTCGTAAGCTCACAAGGGCTTAGCTGTTCCATATGTTTATTCTCAGTCCCTATAACGATCAGTAACGATTGTCAAATTCAAAGATTCTAATTGAAATCAGTGATCAACACATTCGAAAGATTACTACTTCCCATCAATAAATCTTCACCTTTCTCGAATGGCTGATACCAAACAAAAACAGAGGATGTAACAAATCGTTGTGGACGCCATTGGCTGAGATATGTCCTGAAGGCATGTTGATACTGCTGAGCAAACATTCGACTAATGGGAGCTATAATTGTATATGATAATCGGTTCATCAATTAGCTGTAATTCAGTTGTAGCAAGCGCTGACTGTTCGTTGCTGTCGATCGGTTCAAATTTCAGCATAACAAACAAAAAACTGGCGACAACTTACCTCAATATAAAGAGAATGTAAAAAAACTGTATCTCTCAGAGATGACATTACAACGATTTTTGGTAATCAATCAGGTTCAGGTATATAACTCACATTTCATATATTTTTGTGGGGTCAGATTTAAGTTCTGACTTCGCTACCCTATTACATGTTGCGTTTGAATACTTGGACTCGAATGTATGGTAAAAAGGTCGATTATTATGATTGTGATCCTGCTCCTCTGAGAAGGAATAATATACTTGAAACCATTCTGTATACCCCAAATCGAATGAAATTCCACGAACCCTTGGATGTTTCAATGGTTTGGTCCTTGGTCAAAACTATAATTGAGATCTTCACTCTCTATATTTCACATCATATTGACGGAACCTTGATTGCAGGTTGAACCAGTAAAAATATATAGAAAATATAAATGTTGAACTGATGTGGATTGATGGATTGATATTGAAAATACCATATGTAATAAATTGCTTCACTAATGACCCAACACGGTCCAACGGTGAACACAAGCTTGTCATCAATAACAGCATCACTGGTTATATTGAATGATTATGATTGTACAAAAGATTGGCATTTTTGTAATTTGGAGTTTCCATGCTGGCTGAACTCAAGCCTGTGTCTCCCTAAAGCGACCAGATCCATCTTAAACCATGCATTGAAGTTGCTCGATATCTCCACGGTTCCTCTTCCATTCCAGTTGAACCAATGAGTACAGTCATACCACCATTCATGTTCCAATACTGAAAACTTATCACTTGTCATATGTTCATCACTATTTCAGGATTTCTTCCTCAATAGAACATTCAAGCTTGTGAATGAACCATGACTGATGACTATATTTCAGATGAAGAGCATTTGACAACGTGATCCACAAATATCAAATCAAGTGTGTCTTCTTAGAAGGGTACCAAAATTTCTCAATCAACAGGGTGATATGACCTGATAAATTGATTTGCGTCTTATTCACATGCTATTGAAACTCGTTTTTTTTAGAATGAAACTGAAATTCTGTGTCAGATATGTATACTCCAATGAGCTCATCTTCTGTTGATGAGTGTAGTTTGTGGTAACGGAAAAAATGTATAATCTATTGTTAGGACTTCAGCATAAATATTCAGTTGTATTTTGGTGCGGAAAGTTCAAGCGACCCACATTCCCCCAAATTCTATGATTTTGCAGAAACCTGTCGCCGCAAGAAGTCTCAGGAATCTGCCAGTTGCTCCACCTTCGAAAAAAAATTCTTTATTACCCACATTAAAAGATAGCACGGAGTGTTGCCAAGATGAACGCATACACTATCACAAATGATATCTGATTCCATTCATTTCTGTATTTTGGAATGGCAATGAATATAGCATGATACTATTCTAAAGATTTGAAAAATTGATTGAAATATACGAAATAACCATTTTTCACGATGACGCCACCACAAAATTGAAGCAAGCGGCAACGAATATACCACAAAAATAACAACATTCCTGCAACTTATCGCACCAAAATATAACATGGAACTCTAGCAAATCGCAGGAATACATGTAACTGCCTTGAGTTTCAGCGACAAATCACAAAAGGAAGAAATACAGAAGTGGATATGTCTGAGTTAACAGATGTTTGACGGATTTTGAATGAAAGTGTAAAATGAAGTATAAATGGATACCAAGTTCAGTTATATTACGAGGTGATACTCGATTAGCGTTTATCTACGGTATTCCGACATCATTCTGAACCAAATACCAGGAAAGGTGATTTGTCGGCAATTACAGTAATGTGATACTTTTTTCCTCTTCGATAATCCCATCGGTGATATTTATGAGCTCAAATTGGGTTCAGAGAACGGTTTCACATTGGTATCCACCAAACAACGGGTTGCATTTGAAAAAATATGATTTTGATCATAGGTGTTGGTAGAAACATAATTTAATATTTCCTTCATCGACATGGATCATTGTAGATTATACAGGGTGTTTCATACGCTGTATGAGCTATCACAAATGATGTGTTCAAAGATTATTGCTGGTTGTAAAGAATATACAGGGGTGTTTCAGAATTCAGTATCGAGATTTCAGAGGCGCATTTTTCAAGTCAAAATAAGACTTTTGTTCTTCATAAACATGTGTCCGCAAACGCTTCGTTACCGAACTACAGAGCGTTAAAGTTTCAAGATTTTTTTTAGTTTCTTCTTCATAGCTCTTTCAGTTTTTGAAATATTGAGATCAAATTTGAAATAAAGGTTACGTTTTAAGATATAGAGATATATAAGAATAAATGTCAGCCAGATGTTCAAATGAGTATGTTTCATTTTCCATTTCAAAATTGAATAAATACACGATGAGACATCCAATAACTTTTAAATAATGTCAAATGCTTCGAAACAAATCGTAACTTCAAATTGAACGAAGCAGTCGAAGCCCACTATTCACTTTTTCAGTGTTTCGTTGACAAATTCAATATATCTAACGAATTACAAAAAAATTACTTTAATTGTTTTCTCAATAACGGTCGCAGATACATAAAAATCACAATGGACAAAAAAATTCATAAACAAAACAAAGAATTCATTTCATATTTCAGAATCCACCAGCGGCGCACTACAAAAAAGTTTATGGGGCGAAAATGGGCTTGACCCCTGAAAACATATCTTCCTGTACCTTGTTACAATCATTTGGCACACTGGATGATGCAAACCCTTAAACATAACCTATATTCCAAATTTGATCTCAATATCTTAGAAACTGAAAGAGCTATGAAGAAAAAAAACTAAAGAAATCTTGAAACTTTAACGCTCTGTAGTTCGGTAACGAAGCGTTTGCGAACACATGTTTATGGAAAACAAAAGTGTTATTTTGACCTGAGAAATGCACCCCAGAAATCTTGATACTGAATTCTGAAACCAGAATTAATCTTTGAACACATCATTTGTGATAGCTCATACAGCGTATCGCAAAATAACGTATCAATTTCAGACTTCTCTGGAGGGATGTGAAAGTTTTGAAGGAACAACTCGGACAAGTCAATTTTTGAATTTAAGTCTTGGTATCCAAATATGATATACGAAATATAAACTTTGAGATTGAGGCGCTCTAGGGTGACTCTTTGGTGAAACATTCACTACCTCAACCATACAGAAACCATAGGTTAGGTTAGGTTAGGTGCCTATGGCACAGACATCAGCAGTGAGAAGAGTTTATCAAATACGAGCCACCGTTTTGCGACCATAATTGCTTTATCCTAAACGTTTGAATGTTCATAAACTGTTTCTATTCCATCCCGTAAATTTTGTTCATGTAACGGGCAAAAAAAAAGGGTCAAGGTCAATTTTTGGTCTGTAAAGAGTTTGTTCGAAAATGTCATTATTGTATTCTTTATATACGTATCAATTGAGTGAGAGTAAATAATATCTTCAATGATGGTAATGGAGAAAACTACCAACACAGGGACGTCATAAATGTAGAAGGAAATTAGGAAGAGTCTGGTGACATTTTTTTGAAGGGTTTTTCGATAAATTTTTCAACTAGTGGTTTCGAAAAAATCATAGAGTGATTCGTGAGTTCTGAGCAGTTTCAATTTGCATTTATTCATCGTCGAAAACCATAATTTTTTTTTATTTTACGAATAATGCAAAGTCCACGTCAATCCATCCCAATCAATGAAAAGTGTCCTTTTCGAAATTTGTTGGCATTTCACCTAAACAAATATTCAAGATCGTAATGAGTGTTTCTGAGTTCTTCTTCAAAAATTCCCTCTCAACACTTGAACTTGACAAGATATCAAAGTCACATGAAAAAATCTTGACGAAGTAGATCATGTGACACCTTGTTGGAGAGATCTCACATATGTCATTTTTTTAACTGATTTTTGATGATCGCCCGTTCTTTATCTATCCTCAGTTCCATATCCTATCTCAGGCACACAGTGAGTCAGAAGTTGGATAGAAAATTGAATGGCTCTCCAACAAGCTGTCACAATTTCAATTTCCAGATATTGTTAACAAAAATGCGGGTTCCCTGTAGTCTTCATGAAGTTTCCTCCATGTCTCAGAGATTGAAAATGTTATATTGGAAACGTGTATTTTAATTTGGAATAAAATCTCCGGAACTGCAGTCTCGATATCTTATTTGCTGAGCAAGCTTTTTAAAATTCATAGTTGTGCACTCATTCTGAAAAATTGAACTTGTATTCAGATATTACCGACAGTTCAATCTCAAGCCCTGAAAAAGTTGGCTTCTCTGTGTTGATTCGAATTGAAGAAAATGATTGTTGCTGTGAATATTAGATATGGAATTTTGAAGAACTTCTTCATTTTGCTATCTCATTTAGTTCGAAGATTTTTGTCTGTGGATGGACTATTCCATTGCTTTTCCATTATGAATCAACCGCCATACAAATAGAGAGTGTTCGGTTGATTTAATTTCAGAAAAACAATGTAATAGATCTCGAAAGAAAAACTTAATTTATCTTCTAGAGCAGTTTTTGAAATCCATTGATGGAAATATGAATGAATACTAGAGATGCCGATCACCAGTGCTGAGTCATGAACTTTTTCTATGGAAACAGTAATCATTTGTATGTGTATTTGAAATTGTTGAGCAAGACCAAACGCTTCACCAATGTATGCCATACTGAGGCACATGTTTCAAATATGTTAGTCATCAGTATTCTGAATTGAATTGTATATGGGGCCAAAAATATTCAGCACATTTCCCAACATCCCAATCAAATGAAGTTTCATTCGAAACATCTTCTCTACGAGTAAATAGTCGGGAAGAAATAAGCTAACAAAAAAACAGTTCCCATTCCTTCCAATATCGTCATGAAAAGTCGGAGAGCATCTCAATGTTCCCTTCAGAAATATATTACTTCCAGATCATCTGTTCATTGCAATTCGTCTGATCAATTGTTATTGGGAATCAGACTTTTACCTTATATTGGAATCCATAAATTCCAGACAATATATTCCTACATATGAAATATGTCTGCTCTACTAGAATTCAGATGATATGCTTGGAATTGCATCTAATATGGAATGGTGTGTTTCTCGAAATGATATCGGATCAATGATCATTATAATTGATTTCAAGTATGAATAATCCACTCACTATTCATTTGAATTGTATTGAAAAAATTGTTTTTTCTTGAACAAATTTCATTATTGAAGAATATGGTCGAATAGATGCGAACAAAGTTGAAACTATGTGCCGAGCCTAAAATATCCCAGATCGATTTTGTTAACCCATTTTTGTTAATATGCCTGTGGTGCGCGATTCAAGAACTGACAATTAAATGTGCGCGGAAAAAGGACAATATTTCGGGTATCATCAACACAGGACAGAAGGTTTCACCCTATATGAGCCAGAAATGAAAATCAGATGAAGCGGAGTTGGCGAAAAATGAAAAGGTGGACAGTTGGGCTGTCAACGTTCAACGAGCGAAAGCAGAGAAATGTTGTGATCCGTAAACGAAATTACTAATGGTCCAATGGCAGTAAGATTTTCCATGGTACCTGTTTTCAATTGGATTAAGGTAGGATCCTTCCATAATTTCTAAATCCACGTGGTTCTCGAAGACTAGAATCAAATATTCATATCTGACTGATACCCGAAATCTGACAATCAACGCGACAGATAAAGACATTTTCAACTTGGACGCTTTTGAAAGAATGAGATTTAGTTATTTTCTACATTACGATTGTTGTTCTCAATGATAATTTTGTCCATTCTGAGTCGATTTGTGTTTATCGAAATAGATATTTCAATGATACCGACTCAAATTTGATTGTTTCACTTTGTTTGCTGAATAAAGAAAACAAATTCTTGGTCCCTGAGAAAAAGAGGTATTGTGCATTTGGCGTCCCAACTAAAGGGGCACGATTACTATTGTTACGAGTGGACATAGATTAAAAAAAATTTGAATTGAACTGGCCGATACTTGATGAAAATCCATATTAACAAAAACGTGTTTCGCTATTACAATAGCTTCTTCAAGCAAGATAAATCTATTATCTTGCTTGAAGAAGCTATTGTAATAGCGAAACACGTGTCGCGGTTTTGTAAACCCATTGTAAGTAAAAATCATACAGGAAACTGTAATATATTTTTGTTAAAAAAAATTGTTTAATTAGCGTTAGTTATTTATACATTTGTGTAGCATTACGAATATCGAGAAGTAAAATGTCGGGTCGTGCTAAAAGAAAGTCGAGAAGGGATGTTTTAGGCTTGACAGAAGAAGATGACAGCCCTGTGATGGAATTAACCAGGTTAATGAAAGATATTAACAATAGTTTGAGAGAAAATGATCAAATAATGAACAACAATTTTGAAATTTTGGTTGAAAACAGTAGGTCTATAAATGGCAGTTTGAAGGATATCAAATCAAGTTTGAAATCATTGCCCATTGATTTAGGAAATACTAATAAGGCTGACTTGAATTCTGAAATACAGAGGGGTGATGTTCTGAGATCCAACGACATTTATAAATCGAATAATATTCCATTTAACAGTAATTACGTAACGTGTTGGAGAGAACTTGGCGGCAGTACAGTCCAGTTCAGGCCTGATGGGGTTACTAATCCTATTGCACTTTTGAATAAAATCACGTCATTGTTTAGGGAAGCAGATGTCCCAGAAAACAAACAAGTATCATTAGTTATGGGTGCTTTACGCGGATCTGCTTCAGATTGGGGCGAAATGAAAATGCGTGACTGTCATAATTTCAAAGATTTCAGAAAATTGTTTTTGAATCGTACAGATGATGAGTTGGTAGATATTGTTGTTAACCATTTCGAACCGGATATACGTAGAGGGATAATAAGTTCGGGTTTGAGAACAGTGGATGAAATCGAAAAATATTTGAGGAGGGTTGATCAGACTGATTCGGATCGAATGAGACAAAGTGAAATTAGAAACGATAGGGGAAGACAAAATCAAAATCGAACATTCAACTTGAATCAACCGCAGGAAAATTTTTACCGCAATAGAAACTATAATCAAACTGTCAATAGTTCTGATAGGGAAACCGATAGAGTAGTGGCGACATTGTTCAATGATAGCTATGAAGATTCAATTCATGAACGAGTTTCGACTGAACGTCCAAATGAAATAGTACCTGTTATTAGAGCAAAAGTAGAGTCTATCCAGGTAGATGTTTTAATAGACAGCGGATCGTCTATGAGCTGTATAAGTCAGGATTTATTGGATAAAATTCTGGGTATAAATCCAGAGTTACCGATGTTACCAGAGTTACGTGGTCACCGTTCCCACAGCCCGGTCACTCACTCTGCTGACCCAGCAGCATCATCCCAGGAATCCTAATCTACACTTGTACGACAACTTGTTAACTTGCAATTCAAATCCATGTATTCTGTTCATTCTTTTGTCTGCTCTCTTGTGAGATAGTCGTTCTTTTTGTAAAATAAATATTTTTAAAAAGGCGTTTCCTTGTTCGAGTTATTTAATTGGCGCAGTCAGTAGGATTTGTGCAGCGCGAAGAAGAAAATTTGCGTCGTGGAGTTTCAACCCCTTCAGCACAAATTCAACAACCCTTCAAGGACCGACCCGAACGAGCGGACGACGAGACGATCCACCTCCAGGAGAACTACAAAGAATCAACGGAGAGGAAACTGGAAACTGCAGACCCGAATACTCGTACTGTAAGTGCCAAATATTTCCTTCTCGCCTTTCCGAACCCTCTGTTTAAGGACTTCGGTGAAGATAGTTAGAATCGCTGTCTATTCGAGACAATTAATTTAGGATTTTTTAGAATCGCTGTCTATTCGAGACAATTAATTTAGGATTTTTTTTTTCCTCTGTCAATCAATGAAATAATAATTTAATGACAGATATCGAAGACATTTCAACAAGATTAAGTACATTATCATTTCAAAATAACCTAGTAAATTTTGACACTATCGAATCAAATCCAAATATTTCAACAATGGTTCCACCAGTAGATCAACCTCAAGCTCGAGTAGTAGATTGGAATTTATTCAAATCTAGAATCAGTAACTTGAAACAATTTGATGGTGATAGCAACACATTGAATAGATTTATCGATAGATGTGACAATTTAGTGAATACATATAAAACCTATAACAATGTTGAACTCGATAATCATATTCTCGAGTGTATTCAAGAAAAATTAATAGGTAAAGCTGAGTATATGGTAGGAAACAGAGCCGAACTCAATACTTGGGATACTCTGAAAGCCGCGTTACAACAATGTTTTTCCGATAGGAGAGATTTAGACTGTTTAGTTCAAGAACTCACTAGAAATAGGCCTTATAGAGGGGAAGATCTTACTTCTTTTGGTACAAGATTACAATTATTGAGAAGTAGTGTTGTACAAAGAGTAAGCAATGACCCAAATCTCAATCAAGGTGAAAAGTTGTGCCAAATAACTCATTATCATAAAGTTGCCCTCAGTACATTCATTGCAGGCTGTTCAGGTACACTTAGAAATAATATGCATCTTAAGAAACCTGCTTCATTAGAAGATGCGATAGCATATGTAAACGAATTCGAGAATTTTGAGAAAATGTATGGTTCACTTAATGATTACAAACCCAAATTCAATGTTTCCAATCGTCAATACCTCAATACCAACATTTCTAAACCTCAAAGACCATTAAACCCGAACGAAAACACACCCATGTCAAATTTTTATCCAAGAAACGACCAAAAAGTTTTCAATTCTAATTTTTCAACGACGCCCAACTGGCCCAATCAACCAATCAATATCCAACCCAAACAACTTCCACCTCAAAGATACCCCACAAATCGCGAAGTGTTTGGACCTCCCCAAAATGTTTTCAAACCAAAAAATATTCCTTCAAACCAATTACCAAAACCCCAACCAATGTCAACCACGTCAAGAAATCCAACAAGAATATCTCAAAGACCTTTTCCCCAACAAACTAACTTCAAACACCCAAATAATTATCAAAATTCACAAAATTTCTTTACATCAAACCAAAGACCAAATTTTGTGTCCGAGGAACTCTTTTCAAACGAATACGAGGACTCACCTGACTATAACGAGACTAACCAAGAGTTATTCGAAAATCAATACTCGACAGATGAAAACTATTATACAGATCATATCGCGTATTCTCACAACCAACAAAACTTTCAAAACGAGTACCACCAAGACATCGACAATGACGAACCTGTAAATTTTCAATCAATAAACCAACCAGAATGCCCACCTTAACCGAAATCCATTTATTCTGTAGTAATGCCTTGCCTTACGTCGAACTGAAGTATAAAAACAGAATAATAAAACTATTAATTGATACGGGAAGCTCGAGATCGATTATTAAACCATCAATTGTCGAAAAATTTTACCCACACAAAATTTACCACTCAAATACAATTATCAAAACAGCAGTAGGGAGTCAAAAAGTAAGATATCAAGCTCTATTACCAGCATTCTCCGAATTCAACACCAACTATGAAATAAACTTCATACTATTCGATTTTCACGAATTTTTTGACGGAGTTTTAGGACTGTCAGATTTGATAAATATGAATCTCAATATTGATCTTTTGAATAAAAGATTAGTCGGGAATCACGTAGAAATACCTTTTAAATTCAGAAAATCCACAGATACTTGTTTTTCTTTTTCTGTTAATCCACAAGAAAGAATAATTAAGTATCTGCCCGTTTCTATAGCCGACGGCGAAGTTCTCACTGTTGAAGGTACCCTAAATGATCTTTATATTCCACAAATTTTGACTGTTTCTAAAAACGGATATGCCCTTATGGAAGTTCAGAACCCCACCGATCAAACAATTTCAGTTAAATTGAAAGAACCACTTCCAGTACAAAATTTTGAACGATCAACATTCGAAATATACTCTTTTGAAACCTTTGAAAATATACCGAGAGACTCACAAAAAAATAAAAATGAAATTAACATAAACGACTTGATAAGGACGGACCATATGAACACCGAAGAAAAACAAGCTATCAGGAAATTATGTAAAGAATTTTCAGATATATTTTTCAAACCCGGAGACGAACTCACATTTACATCAAAAATTAAACACGAAATTAGAACAACCGATGAAATTCCTGTTCATAGCAAATCGTACCGGTACCCACATATTCATAAAAAAGAAGTCCAACGCCAAATAAATGATATGCTTGAAAAAAATATAATTAGGCCGAGTTCTAGTCCATGGTGTTCGCCCATCTGGATAGTCCCCAAAAAACTGGATTCTTCCGGAAAGCCAAAATGGCGAGTGGTAGTTGATTACCGGAAAATCAATGACAAAACGATCAGCGATCGATACCCACTCCCAAATATTAATGACATATTAGATAAACTAGGTAGAGCACAATATTTTTCCACCCTCGATTTGGCGAGTAGTTTTCATCAAATCGAAATGGCTCAAAATTCTATAGAAAAAACGGCTTTTAATACCGAGCACGGACACTACGAGTTTGTACGCATGCCCTACGGATTGAAAAACGCTCCATCAAGTCTTCAGAGAGTTCTTGACGAAGTTCTGAAAGACTTACAAAATAAAGTATGTATGGTATATATGGACGATATAATAATTTTCAGCACGGGACTTCAGGAACACATACAAAACCTCAAACTTGTCTTTTCCAAATTACGCGAAGCACGCTTCAAAATTCAACTCGATAAAACAGAATTTCTACGAAAAGAAGTGGAATTTCTAGGCCATATCATCACCCCCGAAGGCATAAAGCCAAATCCAAAAAAAATTAAAGCTGTTCAGAATTTTCCGATCCCTAGAACTCAAAGGGAAATAAAATCATTTTTAGGTCTATTAGGATATTATCGAAAATTTATAAACAACTTTGCCAAACTTACAAAACCCCTGACGAACTGCTTAAAAAAGAATGCCAAAGTAGAACATACTAGAGAATTCATCAATTGCTTCAATACTTGTAAATCGATATTAACATCCGAACCTGTTCTTGCATACCCAGACTTCGAAAAACCATTTCAAGTTACCACCGATGCCTCTAATTATGCCATTGGATCCATTCTGTCACAAAATGGTCACCCGATTTGTTATGCCTCTCGAACTCTCGATCCACCTGAAATAAATTATTCAACCATTGAGAAAGAGCTCCTTGCTATCGTTTGGAGTTGTAAGTATTTCAGACCCTACCTTTTCGGAAAACGATTCGAAATTTTCACCGATCACAAGCCCCTTCAATGGCTTTTCTCATTAAAAGAACCGAATTCTAGGCTTGTGCGATGGCGTTTGAAATTGGAAGAATTCGACTATGTTATAAAGTATAAAAAAGGACTTTCTAATAAAGCAGCCGATGCCCTTTCCAGAATACCCATTAATGTTGATTTGAACGCACTAGAAACCCTCTCAGTCGAAAACAACCCTGGTGATTCAAATGAAATCATTGGTGATTTCCTCAACAATCCCAGCGATCTTCCTGTTTTAGACAACGACCTTTTGAACGAAATTTTAGAACCCATCAAGCCAGAAAAACGAATCAATATACTATCTGATATCCAAATTGTTCCTCCAAAACCAGCGGAAAACAATGCCCCCTCAGATTTAGAGACTGTTCATACCTCTCTCGAGGAACCTATTTTCAAAATCCCAATTTCAGAAAGATCAGTTAATACATATAAAAATCAAATTATCGTTGCAGTCGGTGATATCGAAAATATTCAATGCAGAGTAGAAAAAGTTTTTGACAATTTCCGTACTTATGTAACCATTTCATCCAGAAACATGACGCAAAACATCATCAAACTTCTCAAAGAATTCATTGACCCGAAACAAACATTTGCATTTCATTTCAAAAATCCTGCAGTATCACAAATTTTCAGTACAACCATCCAAAATTTATTTAAAAATTCTTCTTTCAAAATTGTTCATTGCCCAACCTTCCTGACAGATATAGAAACTCTTAACGAACAAAAAGAAAAACTTGAAATGTACCATACCACAAAAACTTGTCACAGAGGTATAAATGAAATGAAATCATCTCTTAGTTCACGATTTTATTGGCCAAAAATGTCAGACGATATACAGAACTTTATCAATAATTGTGAGACTTGCCAAAAAAATAAATATGACAGAAACCCACCTGTCATCAAATTTAATTTAACACCTACAACCTCGAAACCATTCGAACACATCCACATAGATTCTTTCCAAATTTCGAAACAAACTTTCACGACAATTATTGACACATTCTCTCGCTATGGTCAAGCATATCCACTCAAATCGTTAACAGGAGTATTAGTACTGGAAAACCTTATCAATTTCATCACTCATCATGGCCTACCACTGAAAATTACCACGGATAGGGGTACCGAATTCAAAAATAAAGATCTAGAGAATTTTTGTAAAATTTATAACATCGAACTACACTACACGACATCGAAAAATAGTAATTCAAACTCTCCAGTCGAGAGATTTCACTCTACTTTGATCGAACACTATAGATGTTTGAAAGAAGAAGGAAAAAATTTCACCCCAGAACAGTTAATGAAAAGAGCAGTTCTAGGATATAACAACTCGATACATAATGTCACTAAATTCACACCTTTCGAAATTATCAAAGGTCATATAAATACTAACAATCCATTTGACCTTAATGACCATATCATAGTATCTGATTATGTTCAAAAACACAAAGAGAACGCCCAAAAACTATACGAAGTAATAAAAAATTCTAACCAAACCACCAAAGAAAAAATTATATCCGAAAGAAATACGAAAAGACATGAACCTCCAAATTTTCACGATGAACAAATTGCATACGTAAGAACAAAAGCGCGTAATAAAGATCGACCTAAATTCAAACAGACAAAAATACTCAAAGAAACCGACATAAAGCTGAAAACGAACAAAGGCACTTATCACAAAACAATTGCCAGAAAACCAAAAATGACAAAAACACCTTTGTTACAGAAACACAACGATCATGCAGACATATACACCGATCCTATACCTTCTACTTCACGTACTCCAAGTACAAAGCAGTGAAGAAGACATCCAAACCACCCCTTTAACCAACCCCATTCTTCCTATCCAACTAGGAAACTCAAAAATAATATACACTAAACATACATTTTTACATTATATAGAACTAAGTCCTATAATAACCCAATTGAACAATCTAGACGACTATTTCAAATTGATAAAAAATACTTTTGAGAAGGGAGAAATAAATAACCCAATTTCCTATCACGGATTGGCAAATAGCTTATTAACCAGAAGTGAGTATCTTATTCAAACAACAAAAAACAAATTCGAAAACCTCCAACCTCATATTCGAACTAAAAGAGGCCTGATCAATGGTATTGGTAAAATTGAAAATTGGTTATTTGGAACACTTGATGCCGATGACGGAAAAAGATACGACGAAAGCATATCACTATTAGAACGAAACCAAGAAAATTTGATAAATGAACTCAACATGCAAATTTCCCTATCGAAAAAACTCATTTCTCACTACAATAAAACCATAAATACCCTCAATTCGAATCAAGAAAATCTGAAAAACAGCTTGATGATATTCCAAGAAACAACTCAGAAAACTATTAAGGATCTGATGAGATATATTACCTTTCAAGGAATACTTTCACAAATCAATCTTGATTGCCAAAATATTATCACTTTTATCGATAATCTGGAAGACGCCATAACATTCGCGAAATTGAATGCATTACATAACTCCATAATATCAAGTTCAGAACTGAAAGAAATGATCGATTACTTGACGAACATGTACACTGATTCGAATATACCAAAATTCAATAATATGTTGACATATTATCAATTTTTTGGTACACAAGTAACATTCTCAAATAACAGACTGATTTTTGCGATTCATGTCCCGATTATTAGAAACGAAGTTCTTAAATTTTTCCACCTATATCCTATCATTCACAACCGATATACCTTTGTTCCTAAATACCCATATTTGGCACGAGGCAACAAGAAAATCCAGTTCGAATCGAGCCCATGTCCTGTATTGGAAGAAACGTACTTCTGCACCGAAGATCTTTTTCCAGAAGACCACTGCACGACCCACCTGCTTGAAGGAAATTCCACTGACGATTGCCATCCCATCCAGATCAATGTAGCGGAGTCAATAATCGAACAAGTCACTCGAGAAGAAGTGTTGATAATTCCAGTCCAGAACGAAAAAGTATTTTCGAAATGCAAAACCGACCGGCATTTCGAAATAAACGTACCCACCCTAGTCAAGATTCCAGAGACCTGCGAAATTCATCTCCAAAATAAAATTTTCGTCAACGACATAAAAGTACTACAAGGCAAACCGCTAATCTTGCCCAAATTCCCAATCGAAGAAAAGGAAACTTTACGAATGTACGAAACACCAAACTTCACCAAACTGAATGTTGACGAAATATATGAAATCAACAATATAGCGGATCGACTGACTCCGATCAACAAATCGAAGAACCCCAAAAATAACATCAACATTTTCGGCCTGCTTATTGGGACCTTAGCCCTATTATTGGTTCTAATAATTTCAATGAAGAAGACGAACTGGAGAAAAATAATACCATGCCGAAAAATCCGTTCGAAAATTACCGAAAACGAAGAAAGTACGAACGAAACAGAAATGGTTCCAACCCGCCAAAATAATTCCATTATTTTTTCGGCCTAAGGAGGGAGGAGTTACGTGGTCACCGTTCCCACAGCCCGGTCACTCACTCTGCTGACCCAGCAGCATCATCCCAGGAATCCTAATCTACACTTGTACGACAACTTGTTAACTTGCAATTCAAATCCATGTATTCTGTTCATTCTTTTGTCTGCTCTCTTGTGAGATAGTCGTTCTTTTTGTAAAATAAATATTTTTAAAAAGGCGTTTCCTTGTTCGAGTTATTTAATTCCAGCCAGTGGCGTAACAGTCTATGGGGCTTTGAAAAATGAAGGGCAAACTGTGAAACAACAAGTTTACTTGAATATTTTGATACCAGATTTGATAAGAGAGGTGATACTTGGGTGTGAATGGATGACACAATTTTCCATAGCAATTGATTTTGATAAGTTTGAAATTTCGGGGTTATTTTCAGAAGAGAAAAAAAAATTTAAAATCTTTCGAACAGGAATCGCCTAAAGCAGACGATGTGAGTATTTGTGAAATGTCGATAGACCGTGAATGTACTGTCACAAAGGTAACGGAACCGACAAAATTGAATCATTCCTTATAAGAAATACAGAATATAGTAAAATATTCGGAGACGTTCAATGATCATGATAAGGATATGTTGTATGCACTTCTGGTGGAATACAAAGTAATTTTTTCTGATCAACCGGGTCTGATAGGGAGTTATTGTCACTAAATTATGTTGAAAGATGAAAGTCCATTTTGTTTGAGGGCTTATCCTATACCGCACGCTTATAAACCGGAAGCTAAGAAACAGATTCAGGAAATGTTATCTTGGGGGGTGATTGCTAAACGTCCAACTGAATACGTGAGCCCTTTGGTAGTGGTAAAAAAGAAGGATTCAAGTATTCGAGTTTGCATAGATGCTCGATTTTTGAATAGGAAGGAACACGTAGTCCCGCCGGTTCCAAACGAATTGCTGTTTCAATTTTCGTCTGGCCAATGTTTATCAACTTTGGATTTGACGGCATCGTATTGGCAAATTCCCATTCGGGAAGATCATCAGAAGTTTACTGGTTTTTCTTTTGAGGGTGAAACGTATAGTTCGTTTTATGGAATTGGAGCATTTTTGTATCAACTATGTAAAAACTCAGGTAACATTATGGTAATTGCGTATTACAGTAGGACGTTGGAGGGCTCCGAATTGAATTACACAGTGACGGAAAAGGAAGCTTTGGCCATAGTTGCTGCTCTGAAACATTGACGAGTTTTTGTGTTAGGCCAGGAGTTGACGATTGTCACTGATCATAAGGCTCTGTCTTTCATTCAGACATGTAGATTATTGAGTTCTAGATTATCTAGGTGGATTCTATACATTCAGGAATATTCTTTCGAAATTGAATATTGCAAAGGATCTGAAAATGTGGTTGCAGACACTTTGTCACGTTTTCCCCTATCAGATGGTCAGGAGGAATATAATGTTCCAGATAATTCCCGGATTGAAATTTGTGCAATCGGTATCCAAAGGATAAACGAATTGGTGCAAGAAAATTTCAATAATTTAATAGAGGCCCAGAGAAATGATGCCTTCTGCGTTAAGGTGATCGAAGAGCTGAAAGAAGGGAATAATGGGCGTAAAAGATTCACGGATTGGTTTGAAATACATGAAGAACTGTTATTCCGTAAGGGAACGCAGTTTAATATGGGAGCGAAGATATGCGTTCCAAAATTGCATATTCTTTTGTTGGTAAAAGAAGAACATGAAATGCATGGGCATTTTGGCGCGGAAAAAGTATACGGATTTTTGGCAAAATATTACTTTTGGCGAAGAATGAGAAAGGTTGTTCGTCATGTGGTTTCTAGTTGTGATTTATGTCAGAAATCAAAGCAAGCCGAAACTTGTTATGGTCCTATGAAGAGTATTATTCCTCAGGAACCAAATGAGTTAGTTTGCTTGGATTTGGTGGGGCCTTTACCTGAAGGAAGAGGAGGCGTAACTCAATTATTAGTTGTAATAGATGCGTTCAGCAAACATATTTGTTTATATGCCTTACGGCGGGGCACGACTCGAAGTATTTTGAAATGCTTATTAGAAAAATATTTCTTGGAGGTTGGGAAACCAAAGGTTATATTGAGCGACAATGCTTCTTATTTTTCAAGTAATTTGTGGAAAAATACTTTATCGAAAGAAAGTATAAAGATTGTCCATACTTCGGTTTATTTTCCGCAAGGTAATTCTACAGAACGCGTAAACAAGGAAATTATCCGATTATTGAGAGCTATGTGTTTCGAAAAACATACTAAATGGGTGAATATATTAGACCAAGTAGCTTCATGGCTGAATGACGTTATTCATGAAAGTACTGGTTTCACTCCGAATGAGATTCATTTTGGAAAATATCAGCCGAATCATTTCATTAAAAACATCTGCTACCCTGAATCATGCAAACTTGATCAAAATTTCATTTATTTAGCTAGAGAAAAGTTGTTGTCGAAAGCTGAGAAACGTAGAATACGTTACGGAAAAGAAAGAAAAAGTTTAGTGAAGTTTGATGTAGGTCATAAAGTATTGGTACGAGTTCACCCCCAATCATCTGCTGAGAATGAAGAAATAAAAAAATTCTTTTTGTTGTATAGAGGACCATGTACTGTTGCTAAAGTGATCAATCCCAATGCATTTGAAATAATTGAGGACGATTCTGGGGTGTCTTTGGGTATTCAGAACATTCGGAATCTGAAACCGTATCGGGTTCCTATCGAGCTACTAGTTTAAATTAAACTTGTGTCTATCGGCACTCATTTAATTTGGGGGGTAAGATGTGCCGAGCCTATAAAATCCCAGATCGATTTTGTTAACCCATTTTTGTTAATATGCTTGTGGTGCGCGATTCAGGAACTGACAATTAAATGTGCGCGGAAAAAGGACAATATTTGGGGTATCATCAACACAGGACAGAAGGTTTCACCCTATATGAGCCAGAAATGAAAATCAGATGAAGCGGAGTTGGCGAAAAATGAAAAGGTGGACAGTTGGGCTGTCAACGTTCAACGAGCGAAAGCAGAGAAATGTTCTGATCCGTAAACGAAATTACTAATGGTCCAATGGCAGTAAGATTTTCCATGGTACCTATTTTCAATTGGATTGAGGTAGGATCCTTCCATAATTTCTAAATTCACGTGGTTCTCGAAGACTAGAATCAAATATTCATATCTGACTGATACCCGAAATCTGACAATCAACGCGACAGATAAAGACATTTTCAACTTGGACGCTTTTGAAAGAATGAGATTTAGTTTTTAGTTATTTTCTACATTACGATTGTTGTTCTCAATGATAATTTTGTCCATTCTGAGTCGATTTGTGTTTATCGAAATAGATGTTTCAATGATACCGACTCAAATTTGATTGTTTCACTTTGTTTGCTGAATAAAGAAAACAAATTCTTGGTCCCTGAGAAAAAGAGGTATTGTGCAACTATTCCATTCTGAACAAGGAATGACTGCTGTGTTACATTTTCATAGCTCGCTAACAGCCCGTATAACGGGTGGTGTAAATAAGGTGGTTGTTTGATCTCAATAATCGATATCTCAAGTTCGGACTGGTATGAGTTTATTCGAATCGAACTGTACAGTTCAAGCTTTTGTTATTGATTCTGCGCTCTTATCTCAATTTTGGTGTCAATAATAGACAGCAAAGGCTGGATATTTCAATCCACTGTCTCGAGGCTGTAGAAATAGTTCATCAAAAAATATAAATTGTCTTCATCAATTTATATTTTTTGACACAAGAGTCGATGAGAAAAGTGAAGATAGCTGCCGAATGCAGCTAAACTTATGGAACAAAGTGTTAATGAGGAAAGAGAAAATGAAAGGGTCGCAGTTTGTCTCATTGAACTAGTATAGATAGGTAAGACATGTTTCACGGCTGATATCACTGAAGAAATGTCGATGAGAGATGGACATATCGCAAGCTGAAGTAAGCTGTCGAACATGTGTCCTAGCTACATGAGTACTCAATCAATATTCACATTTTGGGCAACACCACTCTATAAGGATGGTTAGATGTGAGTTATCCTTGGAACGATCTGGAACGATCTGGATCTCTCTGTGATATAATTTTTGTAGAAGAGTTTCTTCTTCTACTGCTAAAGGAAAAAATACAGCGTTTTCGGGTCAGTTGGTGTGACCGATCAACACACTTCACCTACCGAAATTGAAATATAGACAACTATCCCACTGCCTATCATCACATGAATCCCTCCATGTATATTTATGACGACACCAGAACTATGATGCACTCTACTACTTGGGTTTGCGTGGCCAGCTGACGGAAAAAGCACATTTGAGATAATTTCAGTGATTATTCAGTAGTCTCTTAATATTCCTCTCTGTCCTATAATAAAACATGGATTCTCTACCACTCGAACGAGAGAGTTATGTGGTAATCAACATCTAATTAGTATATATCTAGTAATATATATATATATATATATATATATATATATATATACCAATTTGAATATATATTTGAATAATATTTAAAATATATATACCAATTTTTCATCTTGAAAAGCTATGAAAAAAGTATCAACATGCATCTCAAAACCGAAATGTTGAAAAATGATCGATTCTCAAAAAAAATCTTCAGCGATATTGTGACAACCGCAGTTTATGCCAAATTGTGATTGAATGTATTACCTCGATTGCATAGTTTGATATGGAGTTTTCTGTCTATCTAGTCATTTCTCATGGAATATCACGATATCAGTTCCCTTGATGTTGGTACTCTGCAGAAAAGAAGATTTGAAGATTTTTTTCAACCTAATGTGAGCATTTTTTGTTGATAACTATTTTTCCATACCATATCACGGATTTATCAAAATTATCTTGAATATAACAGTTCCAACCCCTTCGTTGTTACACGTGAAAATTGAAGACGTCATTATTGAATGTGAAATATTTTCCTCAAGAATATATTGATGAACAATAATGATAATCATTTTGATTCATACATGCTGAACAAGACTAAACTATACTTGTGCTTGATTGCATAAATATGGTCAACAGTTCAGCACCATAATTGGACTGTGAGATCGTATAATAACGGTGTAGGTTTTTTTGATATATCAAGATTATAGCCACCCTATATATTTCACTAACATCGCGCGTATTGTTTATTCGCTTGCAGAACTTTTCTCAGTTGCCGTAACCCTCCTATCTTCAATCGCAGAAAAACGTGATAAGACTCGCCGTCACGACAATAATTCATTTTTCTGAAACCTGAAACACACAGCGGTGACATCGTACCGGAAATTACAACAAAGGTCGGATAAATAGCGAAACCCACTCGGTGAGAGGGTTTGTTAGTATGATTAGTGGGATCATCAAGCAGGAGACCGGAAACCATTAAAAGTGCCAATTTATCAGCTGGGATTGTTTTTATGGCAACGATTAATTGCACAAAAACTCACGAAGCACTGGCAGTGGAGACTCGTGAGAAGTTTCCATAAAAAATGGGTTTGTTTTCATCTGACGAGGACAAGACACTGAGTTGCTGAAATATGAATGATAGTAGTAGTACACTTTTGCCTCCTTATAGTTAACGTCGCGGTCGAGAAATGAAGCTGAACGAATTTCGATAAAGACTTTAGGCTTTCCGAACCAAAGCAGCCATCAGAGGTACATTGAATTTATGCAAATGTTGTATAAAAAACAGCTGTCTCAGAAGTTCCTTTACTTCTTGAATGTCGGGTGAGTAGTTTTATTAGTTTCTGCCACTTCTCTAAGAACCAGCCCTGCAACTATTGCAATCGAATGGATGGTAGAAAATATAAAATGCACTCAACTAATATTGAACGGTACAAATCTCAAAGGTATAGCAGAAAAATACTGTTGGGATCAACGTTCATCAAGTTTCTTGATGAGAGGACATTGAATGGA
Organism: Zygogramma bicolorata; assembly: GCA_032362365.1. NCBI lineage: Eukaryota > Metazoa > Arthropoda > Insecta > Coleoptera > Chrysomelidae > Zygogramma > Zygogramma bicolorata. The sequence goes on along the minus strand of JAVJAQ010004269.1, from coordinate 58,567 downwards.
TATTCCATAGTCCTGTGGAACATCGTGTGATAGGAAGCTGCAGTAGGTTCATGAAGTGGTTAAAATAGCTCTTCATTTCACATCGAAAGAATTGTTTCTTGGGAAGAAGATCGACACTAATGACAGTAACCAAAATCATGGTTGTAGGCCAGTAGTAGTAGTGTTTCACTGAATGCCGCCGATGAGAGAGATTCAACCTTCCTGATTGGAACCTCCAGTTCTGCATCACTACCTTTCTCCTCAACCTACAAAGATTTGTAGTCCATGAAGAAATGAGGGATTGCATACAGTTTGCAGACAGATGCTATGAAATGTATATTGAAGGATATTTCTGGAAAGGTATAAGAATGTTCCTTCTCTGGGACGAACAATTCAGTAATCTGACCGTACTGATATGGTTATCATCATTGATGGAGACTCACAAAAGTACTGCAGCCCAGACTGCATGAAATTTGAGCTAACTGATGTAACAGAAAGACGAATCATCTTGGAAGTATGGTATATTCTCAGCATAGCGCCTAAAGTTCAGAAATGTTGCTAAGGTGTGTTACAATATCGGAACAACCAAATCCTCTATCAACTATAATATCATTCTGGAACATCTTCATTGATGAGTGTAAGATGGAATATTTTGTAACAACACAAGTGCTAGCTCTCGACTTTTGTCCATTAAAAAAACACTTCAATTCAATATCATTATTCTCGAGTATCGATGAGATCCGCACAATATTGGGGGAGTCTCAAACAAATATACAGTGCACACAGAACAACAAATTACCCTTTCAATCAATTGATTCTCAAGAAATACCGGCATGTTCGTCGATAGATCACATCCATTATTTTTTGACATAGTTCACTAGTTAATTATCTCTAATGTTTTCCCGGAATTGGTGGAATTCATATGATATCTTGTGTTGATACGAGATTTCATCACTGGATACCAGAACACTTGAGCTAATGGATACCTTTCGGAAAAGGCAATTCATCTCAATGCTGATACTTCAGTCACAGATTGGCTGATTTCTTTTCTCAGTATTCACAGCTGTATACATCTTGATACAACATTTTCATTAAAATTCGATATTCCTCCATACAATTGAATGGGAAGGAATCGAATGTAAGAAACAGGATATCATGAATTCGAAAAACAAATGACTTTTCTTTGTGAATATTTCATTCACTAAGTCCAAATGACGAAGTTCCATCCTAACTGATTCTGCATCTCCCACTAGAACTCGAAACCATGTTTAAATCATGTTCGCTGGGTGATTTACGTTCTCGTCGTGAATACCTCTCATACAAATTTCTGTAGCGTCGGTAGAGTTGTTATATAAATAAATATTCGACTTCGTTCCAGAGCGTCGACAGAGCGAGTCTCCCTAAACGAATTTTTGAAATGACAGGATGAGACACTCTGCCATTGTAGCCATGGAATAATACCGTCGGTTCGCTGTACTGCTATCATACAAAGCTCTCGTGTCAATTTGTATATTCTGGGTGATTTATATTATTTTGGAGCGAGACCGGTAATCCTTTTCTGAAATTCACGTTAATATCTTCTCTACGAAGTGATTTTCTGAAACGTCTATTGTTCTACTGCTCATATGATGATGAAGAAATAACATGAGTTGCACGCAAATATATGAATGTAGAAAATGATTGGATGAACTCAAATGGTTGTACTGCGTCTGGAATTGTTTTTTTTTTCATTTTTCTATTCATTTACAATTTGGTCATTATAGACATTTGTTTTGTCATCACATCAGTTCTACATCATTAAATCAGTACAATCTAGTAATATTCACATTCTAATGAAAATACTGCAAACAATTTCAAACCGTATAAACCAAGGGTGAAAACCAGAAACATAAAATCGAAGAGTATTGAATGAAGACATTTTTTTTTGCTGGAGAGAACTCACTCTCCAATGGCATCCAAATTGCAAACATGTCTTTGTAACATTTCAAAATGAACGGATTCCTCAATGCTGTATAGGCTATGGTGTAGCAACAGTGCTCTGAGTTGTTCTTTGAATATATTGCTAATATCCTACAGATCTTCGAGGCTAGCTGGTGAAGGATTGTATATCTCAAGTGGTGGAATATAATTAGTATTTGTAGCAAAGGTATTTTTATATGCAGCGAAAGTCTTAGTTTTGCATTATTTCCCAGACTAAAGTTTCCTACAAGTTCTTTTGTGGATGAAAATTTGTTAAGATTCTTTCTAACATACAAGATAAGATCATATTACTGTTAGGATTCCTAGCACCTTGTTTAGTTCTTCACTTGAATTTGCGGAATATTCAAATGTCACGATTTCTCCAGCATTGCCCCAGAATACAATACAGTGAAAGAGTGTAGAATTGACATGCGCATGCATGATAATATGATATCAATATTTTCAGTTGACTTTAGATCCCAACTGACGGATGATACAACAACTGAGAAATTGTTTTCCTCAGGAGGTGATCGATTAGTGCATTCCAAGATGAATTATATGGTCACCTAGAAATTTAGTATTATCTGTGTTCAAAACCTATTTTTATATATAATCAATGATATCAGATTGTAAATCATCAATATTATAGTTTCAGTTATTGCTACATTCAGGGCAAGTCTATCTTGTTACAATATTTCTGTTTATTTCAAATGCTTTTAACGACATTGTCATGACCCGTTTTATATCTACCCGTTATCAGTTTGGTCAAATCATCCGAAAAAAAATGCAGGTGAATGTCATTTATAAAGATTATAAATAGGAGTGGGCCATGTATGCTAACCTGCGGTACTACTCTTTGAAACTTTCTGATGCCAGAGAATAATTTCATACCATCAACTTGGAGTACAACTATTTGAGTTCTCTCTGGCAATTAGGAGAAAAACCACTCCCTTGGCATTGAACTAATGGCATAAATCTACTCAAACCAGAATTTTGAACTTCAGAACTCTAATTGTGCCCACTTATAATGAACCAATTTGGTTTTGTCGTAGCAAATACACTGATTTGATCTAAGTTGGTTACACCAGTTTCCTGTCCAAGGCCTCTGACCAAAATTCTTGCGAGATTTATGTTCCACTACAGTTTCCAATTGGATGATCATTTACTGGTCAAACTGTATGATCATTCCTAAATATTGTGGTCATTCAAAGAATTATCTTTATAAAATTGGAATATTATTCTGAAATGAGAAACAAATCAAAATGAGGATCTAGTTGAGCCCAATCCAAAATGATTGTAATGAAGAAATAATTTGTTTTCATACTTCGGGGTTATACTTGCTATGTGATTACAACCCATATTGGGAAATTGGTATATCTTAGCTATAGTCAGTGTCAGTATCATGACTATAGATTGAGAATTGAATGATTGATATTTTCCATGACACATTCCGAAAAGGTATACAAGACTAAAGGAGGCAACGAGGAAAGTTTCTAATGGAGTCATCAGAGAGTTCAAGAAATGACGGCTGCAAATATTAAAAGAAATGGATGTGGTCGTTGACAGGTTATAGAAGAAATTTATAGGGATTCATTTTCATTGTTCAAATCAACTTCAAAACATACTATGAGGGTAATCAATAGTGGTTTTCGAGAGTGAGTGGTGAAGCGTATTCGGTTTCCGAGACGTTAACGATGAGTATATTAATAAATATCAGCACTTGTATTTTTTTATATGCAAATTATTCCTATCAATAAAACCTATTATTATTATTATGTATTTGTCGTCTAAACAATCCTAGTCGGGTCCGTACTCCCCACTGCTCCGACCCAGTGGGCGGACGCGCTAGTATAATTAACCAATGACCACTCCCCGCACCGCGGGTAAGTGGTCACTGGCTCCGAGAATCGTGAGTCCTGAGCAGACGCAACGAACCGAGAATAACGGCCTTCTGCATGCGGCCGGCCAAGATCTCTGCCGCATTACGGCATGCCGGTATGATCTTGAGCTCCGAGAGTAGCGTTGATCTGGAACCACCGAGAACACCTATAATCAGAACCACTAACTTGACAGAATAGTCTGGGTGGAGCCTGCGGAGTTCGTAAAGTAAATCCTGGTACTTTGTCCGTTTTTCCTCCTCTTTTCGGACGATATTCGTTTCGGCAGGGGCCGAAAAATTATTATTATTATTATTATTATCTGTCGTCTAAACAAATCTAGTCGGGTCCGTACTCCCCACTGCTCCGACCCAGTGGGCGAACGCGCTAGTAAAATTAACCAATGACCACTCCCCGCACCGCGGGGTAAGTGGTCACTGGCTCCGAGAATCGTGAGTCCTGAGCAGACGCAACGAACCGAGAATAACGGCCTTCTGCATACGGCCGGCCAAGATCTCTGCCGCATTACGGCATGCCGGTATGATCTTGAGCTCCGAGAGTAGCGTTGATCTGGAACCACCGAGAACACCTATAATCAGAACCACTAACTTGACAGAATAGTCTGGGTGGAGCCTGCGGAGTTCGTAAAGTAAATCCTGGTACTTTGTCCGTTTTTCCTCCTCTTTTCGGACGATATTCGTTTCGGCAGGGGCCGAAAAATTATTATTATTATTATTATTATCTGTCGTCTAAACAAATCTAGTCGGGTCCGTACTCCCCACTGCTCCGACCCAGTGGGCGAACGCGCTAGTAAAATTAACCAATGACCACTCCCCGCACCGCGGGGTAAGTGGTCACTGGCTCCGAGAATCGTGAGTCCTGAGCAGACGCAACGAACCGAGAATAACGGCCTTCTGCATGCGTCCGGCCAAGTTCTCTGCCGCATTACGGCATGCCGGTATGATCTTGAGCTCCGAGAGTAGCGTTGGTCTGGAACCACCGAGAACACCTATAATCAGAACCACTAACTTGACAGAATAGTCCGGGTGGAGCCTTATTATTATTATTATTATTATTATTATTATTGTATCTGTCGTCTAAACAAGCCTAGTCGGGTCCGTACTCCCCACTGCTCCGACCCAGTGGGCGAACGCGCTAGTAAAATTAACCAATGACCACTCCCCGCACCGCGGGGTAAGTGGTCACTGGCTCCGAGAATCGTGAGTCCTGAGCAGACGCAACGAACCGAGAATAACGGCCTTCTGCATGCGGCCGGCCAAGATCTCTGCCGCATTACGGCATGCCGGTATGATCTTGAGCTCCGAGAGTAGCGTTGGTCTGGAACCACCGAGAACACCTATAATCAGAACCACTAACTTGACAGAATAGTCTGGGTGGAGCCTGCGGAGTTCGTAAAGTAAATCCTGGTATTATTATTATTATTATTATTATTATTATTATTATTATTATTATTATTATTATTATTATTATTATTTGATTTATACAAGAAGTTGCTCACTGAGGAAACGTGTTTAACACAGCAACTTTTCTGGTAGGTTGAGAACTCAAAGAAACTACGAAAAAAGTATCCACCCCACAAAAAATTATATAAAAAAGAAAATCACTGTTTTGTTATATGTCATTGAGTTTCCTTGATATGATATGGGGACAAAATATGCAGATGATTTGAAAAACTCTCATTTTGAAATCGTGTGATAGAGTATTTCACCACATGGGCGTGAAGTGTGAACTTCACCACACTAGTGTTAAAAGTACTAATTTCCACCAGGAAAATCAATTAGGAAAGTTCACTCCATCACATTCTCGTTGGAACAGTTCATTCTGGAGCGTCTACAGGACTAGTCGCACTGAACGAATTTTTAAAATGACAGAATGAATATTAAATATTGAATATCAGCTCGGCCATATTTATTTCATAAAACTTCCAAGAGGTCGTTATAGCCGACTCGACGAATATTATTCGATTCGTGAAATCGAATCAGGGCTCTGTTTCATTTTTGAACTGAAGTGAATTCCTCGTTCCCTTTACTGCTCTGCAACAAAGCTCTTATGTCAATTTGAATATTCTGGATGATCCACGTCATTTTGTAGCGAGACCAGTAATCATTTTCTGGAGTGCACATTAATAACTTTTCCATTACGCTGTTTCGAAACGTCTCTTTGGTTTACACGATGGTGGAAAAATGGCATCTGGTATTGATGAACCGTACGCAATTCATACGACGTGAATGAAAAAAATGATGACATCAATGAAATGAGGTACTTTGTGAATAAATGATTTCTTTTGAGTCTGTAAATTAGATGAAAAAACTCCAAAAGGAATAAATTCAATTTCATGTCGAAACATCGTACGTTCTGAACAGCATGATATCACTTTGATCTCACAAGGGGATATTTCGTCTTCTGATGGTTTCAGGTAATTGCCACTTAATAATTCGCATTCAGTATTCTATACCAGAATCATAACAACCACAAACTATCGTATATTTACGGATGGTGATTTTCATCATTTATTGAGTCAGTGTACATGCGTAACAAGAATGATGTTCTCATCGATCAGGACCCTTATGTGTTTCGAAAATGGCTTTAGCAAATGGTGTCCCGGTACTATTGGTTCATAACAAGATGATAACATAATGAACGAAACTTCCTATGGAGAATGACTTTTCTGTCACCAACATGATATTAGTTGCAGTCGACGCGCGTTTCGCTTAGAAGGTTAGCATCTTCAGGATAAAAAAATTAATACCTGATCTGAAGACCAGGGTTGAGATGAAAACATAGTGGAACAGCTCAACTACCCGTGTCATTCAACGGGTAAATGAACGTATGGCAATGAAGAAACAATGCCTCAATAAACCCATGGTAACAAAGATATCGAGATTCATTAAGCTCACTGAGCACAGTTCCGAGCAGATAGCTGTCTTTCGAGGTACAATATCATTTGATTACTAAGCTCACGCGCAAGATGCATGTATTCCTGGTGCGATCTCCGATGCGATATTGTTTCTTCAAAAACTCTAAACACGATCATTCATATCCAGCGAATTTACTGTGATTTTCAATAGATGGTGCAAGAACCGAATTGTGTCATCTTTTGACATTTGCATTCCAATTTATTCGAATTGTGCTCGAGGTTTTCTATAATTTTTTTGTTCTTTTCAACCAGCTATTTGTCGGTTCCAGTTCAATTCTCTACCATAGTTGTCTTAGTAATTCGCCCACTGTTGCTTTCAATCATTGATCGTTTTTTGTTTGTTTGGTATTTAATCTAAGTGTTGTTTTGAATAGTGTTTCCTAATGGATATCAAACGCTGGTGTATTATTCGTGGACAAAATAATCAATCATTTATATCAAGTTCCGATGGTTAGTACAAAAACTCAATATATGTACACTTGAATTCAACTGGTCAATATAACACGAGGTTATTCTGACGCTGATAAAAGCAAAATTCATCTTGCTTGGTGTTAACTTTGGTAGAAGTTATATTTGTGTTATTTGCTGATTAATTTTCAGAATTTTTCATTTTAACATATTTATCCCAGTTTCAGCATTAGTGACAATGGTTGTTACATGCCAAGTAAAATGATGCAATATCAAAATTTTAAAAATCATGGAATAAGAGTTCTTTCAGGAGAGTGTTTTCAACTGCGATCTTCTTGAATAGCGCCATGATAGCCTGCACTACAGCACTCTTCCTAATGAATTGAAATGACTCAAGTTGACCTGGATTATGGAGTGGCGAATTTATTTCGAGTTAAATACTATAATGCTCAATAAACGCTATATTGACCCATTATTTTCTCCATCTCTGTGGTCCATCTCCACTAGCTCTCACGTCGATACCGATATTTCGAAGAATCTAATAAAGTTATCTGAAAACTTCCAGCACTGAATAGTTATAATTCCCATGAATATTGATATTAATTTATTCTCATTAGATATAGCGAAAATATAAATCACATTCATCTACCTCTGATCTGTATTCACTTCTAAACAGAAACAGACAAACATCAAAAATTTAGCGAATTCTTAGGTGAGAACAACGTTGGTATATGGGAGAAAGGTTACGAAATGTCATCATACCGATCCCTCCATATTACCGGGGCGTCAATGATATTAAGGTGAAATTCCACTATATACTAATATGCAAGTGGACTTCAGTTTCTGGTATCTGATTGGAAGGTAACAACAGATAGCCAAAAAAATACCTGCTTCCCTAATAAGATCTATGAATATTCGAGTATATTGAAAATCTAACTTATTGGTGTTCAACACTAAATATCAGTTGAGAAAGAGTGTGGTTATTAAATGTGTATGGTTGGTGAAAATCTAAAAGGAATACCTTCGTTTTAAAAATAAGTGGGACTGTTCCTCATGCAGCAAGAAGTAGTTTGCCAGAGTATGATAATTACTCGTATATGAAATGGAAAGTATTTGGGTTTACCAGTCGTTCAAGGATCTTTTTCTGAGACCAAGAAAATACTTCAGTCTTGTATTATACTTTGAATGTCATCTACGTCTTCTAATGTATAGTGTTCAATTTATATAGGAATCCAACTGAACTTATGAACAAAATGCCTTTTCAAAGATATCGGTTTGTATTCATGCAACCAATTGTGATATAGTCCATTCATACAAAATGAGTACCATGATTATTCGTGAATGGAATCATGTTGTGTATTTGAAAATAGCATTGCTAAAGGAACTGATGTAATTATTTAAAAGTATCATCGTATTATGCAGCAGTTTTGAGTAATTGGAAATTACCCAACTTTATTTAGTGCTTAAACGTTCCCACTAAAAAGTGAAGGTTGAATTTCTCATTACTGAAAACTGCCGCATGATTCATGTGTTATGTGTTAGTTGTCAGTTTAGATATATTTAATATATGATGACACTGCACGAACATAATCATTTATTTCGAAGAGTAAGGCTCTACTGGAGCCTAATAGCGTTCCCCAAGTGTTCAAACAGCCCGTTACACAGCATTTGTTTCCCGGCAAAATAACTGATCAGAAAGTTTTTCCTAAACCCCATAAAGACAAGACAGAATACACAACGCAACGCAGGTATGCTGTGGGCTGTGACAACGCAAAAAATCTATCACTTTCACCACATAAAACATAAATGTTAGTGTGTTCTGTGACAAGTTCTTTGCACTTTTCATGTTTATCTTTAGTTCTATGGGGTTTTGCTACCTATAGAGATTTTTAATTTACCCAACGTTCATATATAGGAAAGTTACGAAATGTCATCATATGGATCCCTCCATATTGCGGGGGCGTCAATGAGGTTAAGGTGAAATTCCACAATATAACAAAATGCAAGTGGATTTCAGTTTCTGGTATCTGATTGGTAGATAACAACAGATTGCAAAAAAAATACCTGCTTCCCTAATAAGATCTATGAATATTCGAGTATATTGAAAATCTAACTTATGGTGTTCAATACTGAATGTCAGTTGAGAAAAAGTGTGGATATACTCTTCGTATATGTGTTTGGTTTGAAAATCCGAAGGGAATACCCGTGTTTGAAAAAAAAAAGTGGGACTGTTCCTCATGCAGCAAGAAAGTTTGCCAGAGTATGATAATTACTCCTATATGAAATGGAAAGTATTTGGGTTTACCAATCGTTCAAAGATCTTTTTCCGAGGCCAAGAAAATGTTTGAGCTTTGTATTATACTTTGAACGTTATCTACGTCTTCTAATGTAAAGTGTTAAACTTATATAGGAATCCAAATGAACTTATGAACAAAATGCCTCTTCAAAGATATCGCTTTGTAATCATGCAACCAATTGTGATATAGTCCATTCATACAAAATGAGTACTATGATTATTCGTGAATGAAATCTTATCCTAATAAACTTATCCTAATAGAAACACTTTGAAGCTAGTAAAATATTACTCTAAGAAACTCCTTACACTATTGAAAATTGAACAAACGACTTAAAATACTTGCAAAATGATTCCCTAAACCCCACAAAGACAAGACAGATTACAAAACGCAACGCAGGTTCAGGTATGCTGTGGGCTGTGACTACGCAACAAATCTTTTACTTTTACAACAGAGTAACAAAGACACCAAGAGACAGAGACAATCAGGAATCAGCCACATAGAACATATATGTTTGTGTGTTCTGTGACAATTTCTTTGCACTTTTTCTGTTAATCTTTGGTTCTATGGGGTTATGCCATCCATAGAGATTTTTAATTTACCCAATTCACCCCAGAATTGCCAACTTCGTTTTCCCCAAACCCTGCCCCTAGCCTCAGGTACCCCTTCGCCTATAAACTCGTGACATTTCGTAACTTTCCTATATATGAACGTTGAATTTACCCAATTTACCCCAGGATTGCCAACCTCAATTTCCCCGAACTCTGCCCCTAGCCTCAGGTACCCCTTCGCCCATAAACACGTGACATTTCGTAACTTTCCTATATATGAACGTTGGGTAAGAACTCGTTCAATTTTTGACAGAACTCGTGTATCTTTATCCCCTATTTCGTCAGAATTCATAATGTCATGTGTCCACAGTTTCTGCTTGGCGCCATGTGTGAACAAATTTCAGGAATGTGCATTTCCCTGGATTTCATGATCAAGTGAGCCGTAGGTCCAGCATTTCTGACGAAAACATTAACATTATACTGGTATAGAAGTCAGTTCACCAGGAATATATGCATCTTGGTTACGCGTCTTCCCACTCTCTTCAGTTCAATACCACATGTCTACTGATCGCGATGACCAGGAGTACCCCACAAGTTATCAATCTTATGCGTGTATCTTTAAGGTTTGATGAACATTTCTGAGTTCTGCTCACGAGACTTCAAATGGCGAGATGAACTGCTGTACTATGTTTCACAGGGTTTGATATCCGTGGTCTGTAGGATTTTGGGCATGCCTTCAACTACAGTGTTAGTTCTTGCAGCTTTGCTTTCACTACTACTGAACACGAAAGTGTGTCTGTATTTAGCGGTGAACTAGATATTCGTCTGACATCTGTAATTTTCTCTGATTGATTCTTCGGAAAAATTTCATCCTCAATCAATAGAATAGTCTTTGTATTCAGAGGTGTCGGTGTATACGTTCTTTTTATATTCAGATCCTTTTCCTCACGGTTGGTGTTCTTCAAATGCTCAAAGATTTCCAAGGTCTTTCTGTACAGTTGCTGATGATAGGGTCTGTTTATAACAACGAATGCAGTTTTGTCGAAGGAAATAGCCACAGAAATTCCAAAAAATAAGAACAAATTCGACCGTAAGGAGGAAAGTCTCAACATAAACACAACATGAATACCGGTACTCCAGAATCCATGAATTTTCCCGAAGGAGTAATTGAGAAAAAATCGCAAATACCAGTCGAATATGTGGTTTTCCAATGAACGCCAACACACTTTGAAGACCAGTATCAGAGAACGCAGTGACAGAGAAGAATACTTCGTCTATTACCGAATCGCCTTCAACGATGTCTACTGCAGTTGGAGAAGAAACATCAGGTCCAAAAACATGTTCTTGACAATCGTAGCATATCCATAAAGAATCCTAAGATACGTCGATTCTCAATTCAGTTTGCCATACCATTGAACACAGTTTTATGGAACAGATCAATACACAATGGCACATTCATTATTTTATGAGATTATTTTCTCATTCTTTATGTGCATAGGTGAGGCCTGCATCACTCATAGGTATTATACAACACTGTGGTGAATATCGCTTGAAAGTGATCAATGCAGCTCATGTTGGTTCTGGATCGACTTCAATTCCTCAAAGAATCGCGTTGAAAATAGGTTCAAAAACACTGATAAAAAAGATATTTCAATGATGGTTGGTTTCAGTGTATGCTTTAATGCTCAGTATGTATGTATACAGTGCTTCTCAAATGTCTCCTCCCCCCTTATCAAAATCTTGGACAAGTACGAAAACGTCGAATTGGGGAGACTAAGAAAAACGTCAGCTTATTTGACAAATATCCAGAGGCGGAGCTTGAATTTTCGATGTTAGTATGAATTGTTTCAATTCATCACAGCTTTGCGTTTTTTAAACTTAAACATAACCTGTAAGAATCTCATAAGAGCGTTCAAATTATTCGGGGGTCATATCCTGAGTGAACCAATTTCATTCGGTTGATTGATGATTTTCGAAATTTAGCTTAGGGAACGAATTTAGTATAAAATGATTTGATAAAATGATATCTTGAATTGTACACGAAAGACATAGCTTGAAAATGAAAATTACGGAAATGTCAATTGAGCCTGTTATGGGAGGTTTATATGTTGAGTCTAGCCTTTGACTTTTTCATTGTTTTTTTTCATTGAGGAAAATGAACACTATATAGTATAAAACAGAGTTGCTTTCCGCTGTCTGCCTGTCCCTATGTAAGCTCATATCAAAACTACGCAACTGATTTCGATGCGGTTTCTTTCAATAGATAGATTCATTCAAGAGAAAGCTTCAGTGTGTTATACATGCACGATATGGTAAAGAAATTGCGATTATTTTGGAGATATCCAATGTGATGTCGTGAAGAAACACATTTTTTTGCTTATGTGTGATTATCCAGCACGGTGTCCTGGCGCGGGTTCCGCTTGAGAGGCGGACGTGCTAACCACTACACTACCGAGACCACATAACCAGAGTTCGAACTTGTTTTCGATTATTTCTATCAGTGCCTGGCATTTGTGTTCATGTGAAGTACATGTGTGAACTCAGTACTCACAGTGATTTCAAAAACAGAATAATATACAGGTTGTACAGATGAAGAAAATGAAATACAAGATAAAAACATTTTTGGGCGAGATCGATGCTATGCATGAAAATTGGCATCTTGAATGGTTTCTCTTGAATCATGTATCTGAAAAAATTACAGTTAATAATCCTCATCAAATGAAATTTTGTTTTCGAGTATGCTCGGAGCGGTTATGTACACCATTTCACATACAATCCAATTTCATATTGGATATAACGCAGATGGATTCGAAAAAAATTTGACTGAATCAGTTTATTTGTTATCGATGGCAATGTTTTGAGTCCCATTTGTAAATAAATGGATATGTGTTGACAGGATTGATTGGGGCCGATTGATTATAATTTATTCACTGAAATAATCTGATTATACGTATTTTGCTGGTTTTGAAATACATTAAGTCAATATCGAATGCACTCTTTTATAATTAAATACTCGACCATATTCCTGGTCCTTGTGAATAACGAAAAAATAAATAGTTGTATCGTCCTTGTGTTATTTTCGAGGTAAATTGCTGGATATGGTTCATTTTCATTCGATGAAGTATACCTTTGTATAAACCGTACATTTCATTTTTCAAACCAAACTGATATCGGCAGCAAATTTTCCATTAACTCTGATGCAGGGTTTCTTACATGATCACTCATTCGAAATATCTTTATTTACAGTAAGATTCAAAAAATTTTAAAACGCCCTCGCATAACGGGAGTTCTGGATAATAGTTCGAAAGGAACAGGATTTTCATTATCGATTTTCAAAATAATGAGTCCTAACTCAAACGTGAACTCCAGATCAACACTAGTATTATTAGCTTTACTATAGACTATTCTGTCCATTTTGGACCTTCGGCGACTACTATCGTTCTACACCAACGCAGAAAAACCGTCACGTAGTAGAAACAAAAATGGTACTGCTCCTCCGCCAAATATCAAAATATGCTCAATAGAATTTCATTTGAATTGTCACTCAATTTTGACTGTTTGTTTATATCTATGATGCGAGAATCATTATAACAATTATCACACTCTAGGCCGTCAAGGCCCTCAATGAATTTTCACTCAACTTGAATGATTCTATCCGGAGCATCATCATGCCCTTGGTACATATATGAAAATTTCAGTACGGTTTTGCTATTGTTATTGGGATTTCACATTGATATCGAAGCGCCACTTTGTGGAGAAAATTCCAACTGATTCGCACCACTCACAGCTATTTCTGATCGAAGTTAGATATTTGACATTGTTTGGAACTTCAAAACTGTTAGTATCCGAAAATAGATTGTTATAGGATTTTGTGATATTTTTTCCTTTCAATGTGAATGTTACTGTTTTTATTACCTTTATAGGATCCTCTGCCACTAATCCGATTTCTCAAAATTATATAATAGAGGATCCAAGGCTACTCGAGGAAGAAGACCTCTCAGGGAGTGGGTTGATTCAAGATTCAAACACTGTGATGAGTGATTGTGGGGAGTTCTATAATTTCCAATAGGAAAAGTACACTTTGGTTATGATTCGAGGTGAAGAAGGTGATAGTCAACAATATATAGAGCTATAGCTCTCTATTCCAGAGTAATATAGATAGATAACCAGGGGTAACAGAATGATGAGGTGAATGTGAGTATGAATGTGAGTGAGTAACTTGTTTTAGTTTTGACAAAGTAAAGTATGGATAACAGTACAGCTCACGTGTGGTGGTTATCGTGGTTTACGCCCTGAGTACTGCTCCCTAAAAGAATGACGGCATAGTAGGCTGGGCCTAGGTGTTCGTACGAAGCGCCAAAATTACGTGCTGCGCTGCTACTTCGACTGCGTCTTCTAAACTGGGGAGAGACTGCACTCCTGGAGGAACTATTCTCCAACCAATTACCCAAGCTTGGGTGATGAATGCTGTCTTGGGTTATCTTCAACTAGATATTCGATCCTTATCCAAGTGAACGTAGGGTAGTTGAGCCACCGTATCGTAAAATCAAAGGAAGGAAAAGAAAAAGGCCCTAAAAAGAACATAAACATGAAAAATTTGACCGGGTTTACCTGAATTTGAATGTAAGACATGCCAAGGCTGACAAAACCTACCTCGGTGATGGGTGGCCTTAAGTAGTAACTATTCCAAATGAATTTATCAAACTTGTGTAATTCGGGAACAAATCTTTTTGGGATAGTCAGTGGACCTTACTTTGACTAAATTTTCCACAATAATTACCAGTTTTTCACGAAAAATCCGCTAACAAGCGATACACGTCATTCGAATTCCTTCTAGAACACCGGAAATAAAACGATCCTTCTGCTCAACTCTCTTTTTTTTTCAAATATCACAAAAAACCCGCTTGTTTTCAATCTTTTCATCGAAGTATTTCTTTATATTTTGGGTTGGGAACCCTGATATTGACAGTGACCTGGTAGTTCCAATAAACCTTCAGATGACAAACCGAAGTGAGGTTATGTTGTTATATGAATTTCAAAATAATGAAAACAATCACTAGACGTTTATTATTTATGATATCTACTCGAAGTAGATCAACATACCGGACGATGAACTCTTCACAGGACTATCAACCTCCCTGGACTTGTCTTTGGTAAGGTTTGAATGAAAAATGGTTATAGCATTCCTAGTTAATAAATCTATCTTTTCGTTTTAGGCCTGGAAATTAGCAGCTTATCCCAGCTCTGCATATACATATTTTATATAAAGAGAACTTGAATAATAAAGTTCAGTGAGTAAAACAATATGTATCCTTTTTCTGGTTTATTACTTCTATAACCTCTGAAAATAACGTAACCCGTAACATGAATGTTAATCATGAATTGTGCTAGATGAACATATTAGTTATGATTTCAAACATATTCCAGATCTTGAACATAATACCGCAGCGCCATTTTGACCAAGACTTCAACTCAATTCTAACACTTTGTCTTAAAATCCCAATTGCAGTTGTGGTACTTGAACGGGTGTACTATTCACTGAAAAACTTCAATGTCAAAAAAATCAATAGTTTTTATCAAATATCATTATATCAATTTTCATAGAGATATATAGTTAGCCAACCATATGAAAATATCATTTGAATGGATGGATACTACAGGTAGATTGCATTAGGGATTTCGTTTCCAAGTCATACCTTTTCTTTCATTCTTCTTACGGACGTCGTTGCTTGAATTCCAAATTTTCTTGATCAGTTATACATAATTCCAAAAGATGCCAATAAATTCAGAAAGAGTAGTGTTTTTTCCCAATATCGTAGATTATTCATATTTTGAGGATTATTTCAATGCTCAAACTCTCACGTTTTGTACAGATTTTTATCGCCAACTCTATTAAGAAGCTCCATTACCTTTCTCGCAATATTTCAGTCGGACTGACACACAGGAATCTGCCTCTTTTTACCATTCAGAGAAGGAAATTTCCTCGCTCATTTGTGAGGTTAATGGAAATATTGACATTATGCCAGTGTTTATAAAGATATAGAGCTGTTTTTACGCCATCTATCCTATACTGTCGTTAATTCTGTTCACTGTTGACAATGTACAATATTTTCTTTTCTCTGAATAAAGCAAAAAGGGGCAGAGTTCGGTCTGACGAATCGACTGAAATGTTGGAAGACAGATAATAAAGCCTCAGAATATAGCTGATAACAGAATTTTATGAAGGATATCAAAGTTTAGGCATTAAATTAAATTCCTAATCTTCAAAACATGAATTATCTACGACATTGACAAAAACTTGCACTCCTGTTTCTGAATTGATTGCACTCTTTTGGCATTATGTACAAGTAAGATGCCTAGGAAACCCTGGTGTATCTACTTATACCTGAATAATTTTGGGATAAACTTGGCGAAAACCGATTGCTTGATTTCTGAGATCGCAAAAGCTCCAGACCGCTATTGTAGATGGCGATCAGTCATATACCATATGAAGAGGAATGTGCAACCAAATATTCTTCCACTGTTTATTATTTGCCTACTGAGATTTTGACAGCCCTGACAGCCAATCAAATGCGTTTCAAAAAACGTGCATGTAACGTGGAAACCTACATTCATGTTATTATTTTGGGGCGATTTGTTTTGTACTGACCTTAGGTACTGAATAAAGAAGAATATTTGGATCCCCAGACTTTGACTGACCACACAAAATACGAAATCTTCTACACATCGTGAAAAAGTACTTGTAATAACTTCAACACTTATTCTACTTATATAGACTCTTAAACACTGTTGAGTGCGGAGAAATAATTTCAGTTTTCATTGACAACGATAAACATCAAAGTTACGTCAATCTGACAAAACCGACATTTGACAGATTTTCGAAAATGCTCATATAACGCCCCCTATACAAAAATTAGGAAGCTTTTGTAATCGTCGATTGTTTTTCGCCAAGAAATTCTAAACAATATCGAATCACTAGATACACCAGGGTTTCCTAGGCATCTTATGTACAAGTAATCAGGAAAAAATGCGATCCAGGCTACGACGCCCGTAAGAAAAACAAAAGAAAAGACATGACTTGGAGACGAAATCACTAGTGCCATCTACCATTCATCCCTTCAAATTATATTTCCATATGGTTGACTAACTATATTTCTACAAACAATGATTGTAGTGTAGATAACAAAGGTGAACAAATCGCTTTTAATGAACTATATCTTCATTAACAATGAATATATATTGACAGATATGAAGGAATGCATGATAAAGTCGATACTACATAGGAAGAATATGCCAGTCAGCTCTGAAATAGAATTGCATATTTTTGTCAGAGTAGCAGATTATTTATATTTCAAATGGTAAATATTCTCACAATATTTCGTATCTTTATAATCTCTGTCAACATTTAAGTCGGACCGACATGAATCTGATCTCATTTCACCTCTCAGAAAAAATATTTCCATGTATAGTAAGCTTGATGAAAATGCCGATAAGAAGTGTACAAGGCATCACTGAAATTGTTCAAATGCTTTGATCACAGCTATTCTATGGTATGTCTATATAAACAATGCCCATGCAGAGATTCACGATTCGGATGGACACCAGTTAATTCAAAACTATCGTCACTCCAATGACCTAATTCATTACAAATAATTCCAGAATATTCCATATGAAAATAGCTGATCAAGCAAATGAAGACCCAGCCTCCCTCCTCCCACTCAATAATATGTCTAGTTCTATCAGAACAGAAGTTACATCCCATTTCACTCCTACGCAGAGATACTCATATATTATTGCTATTATTAGTATTTTCACCCTTGGATAACCAGAACTGAAAATTATTACTCTCACTCCCCTTCGAAATAGGAGCACTTTAGTGAGAAATTTGTTAATTACAGTGGTTGGGCACATATGTATCCTGCGAACACAGGGTAATATTTATGATCCAATTACTTTCTTGGGTGTTTCTCCAAAGCAAGTACCGGCAACTGAAGACTGAGATCAGTTTCGAGAATACAAAGGAAGAGGATAATCACTTCCTTCGTTTCCGTTGTAACTCTTTCTCAAGATTTGTGAAATGTGAATTGTTTTTTTGAATTGAAAATTTATTCGCAGTGACTTATTTCAAAAATAAATGAAACCTCAAATCAGATTCAAAATTCTTGTAGTTTGAGTTGATTATTGTTCTCATTAAGTTCTATATTGATTTACGTAATCTGAATCGAGCAGAATTGCAACCTGATGAGGGTAAGGGGGGGGGGTAAAAACTGGAATTTAATTTATTCCGAACAAATTCATATATTATGAACAATTTTCTATGAAGAAAACACCTGTTCAGTCAGTTATCACTTCATTTTTCTGTAGTAAGATTTTTTTTAGAGTATGCAAATATTTATATAGCTCAACTTAGACATGATTTCTGAAAAACTGTCAAAACGTTTCTGATGAATATACCACCCAGACGTGAGGTTAATGCTAATATCATGAACCTCGTAGAAATTATATAATTTGATATGGAGAATGTATTTGATGATGCCATATCGTTACAGAGGGAGTCGAACTGACAGTGCTCAATTTTTTACCACTAAGAATAATTAAATCACTCAAGTTATCTAAGTCGATGCTTCAATTTTCAACAATACCCTTTATAAGAAAAACAAGGTTGGAACATCCTCCAGTTGCTTTGATTCTGAGAAATTCTTGTTGTAACTAGGCAACGTCTTGTGAAAATACCCCTTTTGGAATATGCTGTTGAAACTGATGCGAAGTTTGAAACTCTGTGACAACAACTCAACATTTCACGGAAGCTTTCCCATTTGAGATTAAGTTGGCGATACCTGTGAGATATCGCAAAGAAAAAGTTCATTTTCCTGAAAACACTCATTTGTTAGGAGCAGCATTTGTTTTTGAATTCTTCACTTCAAGAGGTGTTGTATTCACTGCAATGGATGAGTCATAGTATTTTTCAAAGAATTTTTTTGCATGTCGTAAGAACTGATGTTGATTGGAGTAATCTGTCAGAGGTGGTTTCCAGCTTTCCAGCAATTTGTATTTTGTGATTGATCATGGTATTTTTGGGTTGTTGTCTGTTCATAGTCATTTTTCATTCATCAGTGTTTATTGCCGTTGCTTCGAGATTTGTGTGATAGTTTTTATATGTTAAAAAGACATTTGTGAGGACTGCCCACAATTTTGATTTCATATAGATAGTATAAAGCCATCAATATCGCTATCCACATTCCATCTTTTGGTGTGATTGCGCTCCTTAGTCAATTTTACTTTATTATTGAAGTTTATAATTTGGCACGTATTTTTTCACGTGTACTCCTAATGTAATAATTGTAATTGTGCATTCAAGGGCGTTTCGTTCCTAACTATAAAAAAAACAAAAAAATTCTTAAACTATTTCATTTGCAATCTTCATGTGTTGAAAATCCTTGAAGATCCTAGCAAGCCTGAATCTGGAATATAGGATAGAGAAGTGAAAATAAAATGAAACATTCATCAGAAAGAAGCATTAACCTCCACAATATCATACTGTTCTTTCCTGACACTCATCGACGTCTCACAAGAAAAAAAAATTTCATGAAAGTCTAGAACGAAATAGACATATTTGAAGAATCTGAAATAAATTTTTTTCTTCTTCTGTTCTAGGGAATCTTAGGGGCTGTATATTCAAATAATATTGGTAAATTTATAAAATATCAGATCCTGTGGTGTAGATTAGTAGCCTTCGACTCTAGCTGATTACACTGAGTTTTAGAATATTAGTTCACCTGTTCAGATGTGAAATGCTCTTCTGACTCTTTGAGTCCCCTAAGTACTTCAAGGAAATCTCCTCATTCTGAATCGTTTGTGAGTCATCAATTTCCAACGAGTATGAAGCCCTCTAGCGTCCAGAACTAGTTTATCGGTCGAGTTACCTCAATGAGGATTACCACTTTGAAATCATCTCAACCACATCAAACATCAGAATAGAGTTGGGAAAGTTTCAACTAACTTGGAGTTCCTAGGCTCTTTCAGTAGAATATTATATTCACAAGGTGGTCTGTGATTTCCACATCATGAATTCCTTTACCTGTATTATATTTCCAGCAATGGAATATTCATTCAGATCTGTCATACAGGGCGGAGAGCTTGTCCAGACAAAAACTAGACTTCTACGAAAGCTCTGAGCCACGTAAGAAGTGGAACAGTCAAACCATCGAAAGAAGTTTATATGGATATTCTTCCAATAATTTCAACTCACATATCGACTGCTTGAAGTATTCATTTTTGGTGATTGGGCATTTGAAAGATATCATTCCGTCTATCGATTGATTTGGGATGCACCAGAAAACGACATATACCCACTGCAGTGAAAACAATGCGTTCCATTCTGCATCAAAAAATTCATATCATTTGAGAAATTGCAAAAGGAAAAGTTGGGGACAAAAACCGAAACAGGAAGTTCCCAGGCCACTAACAAGAGCTTTGAAAGAAAGCACTCATTCGGTCTGATACCATAAAACGGCCAGAATTGAAAAGACTGTCAGAATTCATTATCATAGGGGGGTAATCAGATAAAAATGAGTGCTTTCGACAAAAAATGGAATGGTGAGTGTAGGATCATTGTTGATACCAATTATATCTGTTCCTGAAAGGGAACTAACATTTCTAACATTTTGACGGTCCTGGTTGTCGTCGATCAGGAAAACTCTGCTCATATAGCCTCTTCGCAGCACATTTATTCTTTCGGACACTTTTTATCCACCAAAAATTACAAGCATATCAACTTTTTCGTTGGGAGTGAAGGTAAAAGGCATTTCGATATTAAAAAATTATGGAATGAGGTATCATGAAATGACTACACGAAATCATTGAATTCGTACATGAAAGGTGTATATTGAAAACCTCTGAACTATTGTCAAATGTGACAAACATTTATGAGGTGTGGGAGATATGTGAAGGTCCAATTAATACTCTCCACTAACGAATTCAATTTTCTCGACTATCTATCTTCACAACTACATATTACGATATATCACAACTACATATTATGAATTGAGAACGTAACATGCTGTAAGTTGAATCGAAAAGAACATGAAGGTGCAATTTGAAAAACAAAAATTAAGTGTGGTTTCTCGGAGGTTGTTTTCCAGGGGTTGAATTTTGCTATGCTGCATAAAAGAGCTCATGGTCACTTATGACACTTTTTTTTCTGCAAATAACTGGGATAAAGTGTGTAACAATGAAAACTTAACAGAGCCGTTGTTGAATATAAAAAATAAGAGTTTTGAAAAAGCTCGGACACGTCGATTTTTAATTAAAGGGGGACACCTTCCAAACTACTCAGATTTTTTGTAGTACGCAATTCCTCGGACGACTCTTATTTAGATTGGGAAAGTAGGTCGAGTGGCACCTTGTTTCAAAGATCTTTCGAATACCTTTACAACTCTGTTGAAAGAAAATTTTTGTGGCGATTAGTTTTCGAGATAATAAGTTGAAATTGCCATGTAAATGATACATTAGACAGTTGAATAAAATACATTTTTTGGAATCAATACCAACTTCTCTTCTTCCAATGTTCATTAATTAGTACACCGTTCGATTGTTTTGTTGAAACGGGTCGTGTATTGTCATTTGTTCAAAAATGCCTCACACTACTGCTGAGAGGGTTTCAGTTATTGCTTTATTCTTTGGCAACGACCAAATTGCTAACAAAACATGAATTTTATTCGACGAGCAAAACCCTGGTAAACACCTAAGCAGAAATCACGTTCTGGATTTGGTCACAAAATTCAGGGAGACAGGTTCGGTTTTGAATAAAAAAAGAAATGTTCGGAGACGAGTAGTGAATGACGATAATGCGATTGGAGTGATTGGTCAAGTCATCGCCAATCCCAGGTTAAGTACCAGAGGTTTATCAGCAATGGCAGGAATAAGCCATATGAGTGCATGGAGAATCCTTAAAAACCACAAATTCCATCCTCACAAAATTAATCCTGTTCATGAACTCAATGAGGATGATTTTGACCGAAGACAGGAGTGAGAGATTAATGCAAAATCCCGTGCTGCTTTATAACATCTGTTTTTCGGACGAAAGCTCATTTCATTTACATGATTGCGTGAACCGTCACAATTGCTGTTATTGGTCGGATGAAAACCCAATACATACCCAACATTCCCAAAAGTTGAATGTCTGGGCCGGAATATTAGGCAATCATATTATAGGTCCATTTTTCATTGATGGAAATTTATTTACAACTTCTTGAAGAGGCAATACAATCTCGTATAGTTGAAATATTACAGGATCCAAGATGTCAAGATGAATTTATCCATTTTCAACAAGACGATGCACCACCCCATTATGCCCAGCAGGTTCGAAATTTTATGAATAATCAATTTGAAGGACAATTGATTGGCACAAGAGGTCCAATTGAATGACCAGCATGATCACCAGATTTAACACCACTGGACTACTTGTTGTGTGGATATTTGAAGTCTGAAGTTTATGCTACACAGCCAGCCAATTTGGATGAATTACGTCGTAGAATTATTGATGAATGCCGAGCCATGACTCCTGAGATGTTGAATAATGTAAGAGCAAAATTCGAACAAAATCTTTATTGTTGCATGGAGCAAAATGGCGCACATTTTGAACATTCACTCTATATTTCCTATGTGAGTTACCCTTATTAGGTGTTACTGTTTTTGTGTGTTCTTTGAAAACAATTATTGGGATTTATTAACCCTGAAACAGTTTTTTAAACTTTTCTGTGTCATCAGCATTAAAGGATATCAG
The DNA here is from genome assembly GCA_032362365.1 of Zygogramma bicolorata. Taxonomy (NCBI): domain Eukaryota; kingdom Metazoa; phylum Arthropoda; class Insecta; order Coleoptera; family Chrysomelidae; genus Zygogramma; species Zygogramma bicolorata. Next base: position 35,777 of record JAVJAQ010004269.1, on the reverse strand, counting down.
CAGGTTGTATTCGATGTGTAGGTAAGTTTTCAGTATGATTCACTTTTTTATCGAAAGCATTCAATATCCACGTCAAAAGGCAACTTTCATAAGGAGGTGCCACCCAATTTACGTGAAATGTAAGGGTGGTAACCAACACCATCCCCCGACAAAATCTCCTCGTAATAAACAAAAAATACGAAATCACATTGACACGTATTAGCAGGTTGTCATGAAAAGCAAAAATTTATTTTTTTATGAAAGTTCTGAACGTAAATTGTACCTCAAAAACAATTTGATTTTCTTAAAAAGAGTTAAACTCAATACAAATACCTTCAAAATTTCAAATTATCTCGAAAACTAATCGGCACAAAAAATTTTTGTTAACAGAGTTGTAAAGGTATTCGAAAGACCTTCAAGACAAGGTGCCACTCGACCTACTTTCCCTATGTAAATAAGGGGGTGCGTACTACAAAAAATCTGAGTAGTCTGAAAGGTGTCCCCCTTTAATAATAAATCGACGTGTCCGAACTCTTTTCAAATGTCTTACTTTTTATCAAATCATCTTTGGAACAATCTGTTCAGGCCAGTCTCAAATTACCTACACAGTAGGTTTCGGCTGGCACCCGTCAGAAAACAACTACTCCCCTGGCTAATACCACGACGGGCATTGCATTATATCCGACCAGGTGCCAGTGCAGGTTTCTTCACAGAAGTAAAACCTGCATTTGCTTTCGTCGATACAAATGAAGGAATTGATTTTCAATTATAGGGACGGACACAATTGCAGACCGGTTTCGGGCTATTTGGCCACTCATCAGTGCAAGGCAGTGCCATCATCAACATAAAGTCGATGATTTCCCATAATTAAAAATCAAACTCCTACACGAGTATCAAGCCCCGGCCAAAGCTGATGCGAACAACGAAGTTATTACGCCATCTACCAATGGACGAGGTATTCCAAAAGCAAACCGAATTCGCCCATTCCTCCTGCGAGGAAAATGTAAAAACACTTGACATAGTCAGTGGGCATACCTGAAGACTGGCGTTAAATCAAATCATCTTTGGAACAATCTGTTCAGGCCAGTCTCAAATTACCTACACAGTAGGTTTCGGCTGGCACCCGTCAGAAAACAACTACTCCCCTGGCTAATACCACGACGGGCATTGCATTATATCCGACCAGGTGCCAGTGCAGGTTTCTTCACAGAAGTAAAACCTGCATTTGCTTTCGTCGATACAAATGAAGGAATTGATTTTCAATTATAGGGACGGACACACTTGCAGACCGGTTTCGGGCTATTTGGCCACTCATCAGTGCAAGGCAGTGCCATCATCAACATAAAGTCGATGATTTCCCATAATTAAAAATCAAACTCCTACACGAGTATCAAGCCCCGGCCAAAGCTGATGCGAACAACGAAGTTATTACGCCATCTACCAATGGACGAGGTATTCCAAAAGCAAACCGAATTCGCCCATTCCTCCTGCGAGGAAAATGTAAAAACACTTGACATAGTCAGTGGGCATACCTGAAGACTGGCGTTAAATCAAATCATCTTTGGAACAATCTGTTCAGGCCAGTCTCAAATTATGTGTAGGTAATTCGAGACTGGCCTGAACAGATTGTTCCAAAGATGATTTGATTTAACGCCAGTCTTCAGGTATGCCCACTGACTATGTCAAGTGTTTTTACATTTTTCTCGCAGGAGGAATGGGCGAATTCGGTTTGCTTTTGGAATACCTCGTCCATTGGTAGATGGCGTAATAACTTCGTTGTTCGCATCAGCTTTGGCCGGGGCTTGATACTCGTGTAGGAGTTTGATTTTTAATCATGGGAAATCATCGACTTTATGTTGATGATGGCACTGCCTTGCACTGATGAGTGGCCAAATAGCCCGAAACCGGTCTGCAAGTGTGTCCGTCCCTATAATTGAAAATCAATTCCTTCATTTGTATCGACGAAAGCAAATGCAGGTTTTACTTCTGTGAAGAAACCTGCACTGGCACCTGGTCGGATATAATGCAATGCCCGTCGTGGTATTAGCCAGGGGAGTAGTTGTTTTCTGACGGGTGCCAGCCGAAACCTACTGTGTAGGTAATTTGAGACTGGCCTGAACAGATTGTTCCAAAGATGATTTGATTTAACGCCAGTCTTCAGGTATTCCCACTGACTATGTCAAGTGTTTTTACATTTTCCTCGCAGGAGGAATGGGCGAATTCGGTTTGCTTTTGGAATACCTCGTCCATTGGTAGATGGCGTAATAACTTCGTTGTTCGCATCAGCTTTGGCCGGGGCTTGATACTCGTGTAGGAGTTTGATTTTTAATCATGGGAAATCATCGACTTTATGTTGATGATGGCACTGCCTTGCACTGATGAGTGGCCAAATAGCCCGAAACCGGTCTGCAAGTGTGTCCGTCCCTATAATTGAAAATCAATTCCTTCATTTGTATCGACGAAAGCAAATGCAGGTTTTACTTCTGTGAAGAAACCTGCACTGGCACCTGGTCGGATATAATGCAATGCCCGTCGTGGTATTAGCCAGGGGAGTAGTTGTTTTCTGACGGGTGCCAGCCGAAACCTACTGTGTAGGTAATTTGAGACTGGCCTGAACAGATTGTTCCAAAGATGATTTGATTTAACGCCAGTCTTCAGGTATGCCCACTGACTATGTCAAATGTTTTTACATTTTCCTCGCAGGAGGAATGGGCGAATTCGGTTTGCTTTTGGAATACCTCGTCCATTGGTAGATGGCGTAATAACTTCGTTGTTCGCATCAGCTTTGGCCGGGGCTTGATACTCGTGTAGGAGTTTGATTTTTAATTATGGGAAATCATCGACTTTATGTTGATGATGGCACTGCCTTGCACTGATGAGTGGCCAAATAGCCCGAAACCGGTCTGCAAGTGTGTCCGTCCCTATAATTGAAAATCAATTCCTTCATTTGTATCGACGAAAGCAAATGCAGGTTTTACTTCTGTGAAGAAACCTGCACTGGCACCTGGTCGGATATAATGCAATGCCCGTCGTGGTATTAGCCAGGGGAGTAGTTGTTTTCTGACGGGTGCCAGCCGAAACCTACTGTGTAGGTAATTTGAGACTGGCCTGAACAGATTGTTCCAAAGATGATTTGATTTAACGCCAGTCTTCAGGTATGCCCACTGACTATGTCAAGTGTTTTCACATTTTCCTCGCAGGAGGAATGGGCGAATTCGGTTTGCTTTTGGAATACCTCGTCCATTGGTAGATGGCGTAATAACTTCGTTGTTCGCATCAGCTTTGGCCGGGGCTTGATACTCGTGTAGGAGTTTGATTTTTAATTATGGGAAATCATCGACTTTATGTTGATGATGGCACTGCCTTGCACTGATGAGTGGCCAAATAGCCCGAAACCGGTCTGCAAGTGTGTCCGTCCCTATAATTGAAAATCAATTCCTTCATTTGTATCGACGAAAGCAAATGCAGGTTTTACTTCTGTGAAGAAACCTGCACTGGCACCTGGTGGGATATAATGCAATGCCTGTCGTGGTATTAGCCAGAGGAGTAGTTGTTTTCTGACGGGTGCCAGCCGAAACCTACTGTGTAGGTAATTTGAGACTGGCCTGAACAGATTGTTCCAAAGATGATTTGATTTAACGCCAGTCTTCAGGTATGCCCACTGACTATGTCAAGTGTTTTCACATTTTCCTCGCAGGAGGAATGGGCGAATTCGGTTTGCTTTTGGAATACCTCGTCCATTGGTAGATGGCGTAATAACTTCGTTGTTCGCATCAGCTTTGGCCGGGGCTTGATACTCGTGTAGGAGTTTGATTTTTAATTATGGGAAATCATCGACTTTATGTTGATGATGGCACTGCCTTGCACTGATGAGTGGCCAAATAGCCCGAAACCGGTCTGCAAGTGTGTCCGTCCCTATAATTGAAAATCAATTCCTTCATTTGTATCGACGAAAGCAAATGCAGGTTTTACTTCTGTGAAGAAACCTGCACTGGCACCTGGTCGGATATAATGCAATGCCCGTCGTGGTATTAGCCAGGGGAGTAGTTGTTTTCTGACGGGTGCCAGCCGATACCTACTGTGTAGGTAATTTGAGACTGGCCTGAACAGATTGTTCCAAAGATGATTTGATTTAACGCCAGTCTTCAGGTATGCCCACTGACTATGTCAAGTGTTTTCACATTTTCCTCGCAGGAGGAATGGGCGAATTCGGTTTGCTTTTGGAATACCTCGTCCATTGGTAGATGGCGTAATAACTTCGTTGTTCGCATCAGCTTTGGCCGGGGCTTGATACTCGTGTAGGAGTTTGATTTTTAATTATGGGAAATCATCGACTTTATGTTGATGATGGCACTGCCTTGCACTGATGAGTGGCCAAATAGCCCGAAACCGGTCTGCAAGTGTGTCCGTCCCTATAATTGAAAATCAATTCCTTCATTTGTATCGACGAAAGCAAATGCAGGTTTTACTTCTGTGAAGAAACCTGCACTGGCACCTGGTCGGATATAATGCAATGCCCGTCGTGGTATTAGCCAGGGGAGTAGTTGTTTTCTGACGGGTGCCAGCCGAAACCTACTGTGTAGGTAATTTGAGACTGGCCTGAACAGATTGTTCCAAAGATGATTTGAAACGCCAGTCTTCAGGTATGCCCACTGACTATGTCAAGTGTTCTTACTTTTTATATTCGACAACGGCTCTGTTAAGTTTTAGTTGTTACACACTGTATATAATAATAATAATAATAATAATAATAATAAATGGACTTTTATTGGGCGAAGTTTAGTTATAAAAACTATTCTTACACTTAACCCGTTACATATCATCCTAAAGGTTAACACAACATAATGAGATGATTTGATTGACATAAATTATAGAAATGAACGTTAATAATATAGGAGATACAATGGCAATCCTTTTCCAAAAGCTCAAACTAAACTATAATTTCAGCAGACAGAGTCCTGAGATATACTACGATATACTACGAGTGTTGAAACTACAAACCGATCAAAAACCCATCCAAGATTTTTTCAGCATATATTTGAAGGCAAGAACAGAATCTGAAGACTTGATATTGACATCAATTTTATTGTATAAATCGGGAGCCGCATAAGAAAAAGAACCTTCATATTTTTTAGTTGCGTGCTTATGAATTTGTAATTGGCCGGTATCTCTAATATTCACTTGATGAGAACTAGTTCGTTTTACAAGTTTTCTACTCAGATAGGGAGGTTGCTTGAAATGAATAGTTTTGTGAACAAGGCATGCCAAGTGAAGTTTTCTTCGTTTATCCATGCTGAGCCAATTCAAAGATGAAAATTTTGCCGACACGTGATCAAACTTCCTCAACCCATAAATCAGTCGTACACAGTTGTTCTGAATTTTTTGGATTCTATGAGAATCAAAAGAGTCGATACATGGACCATATACTACATCGCAATAGTTGAAATGTGACAAAACGAGTGATTCACAGAGATATCGCTTCATAGATTTATCAAGCACTTTTCTATTAGCATATAATAATTTAAGTGAGGCATATGCCTTTTGAATGCATTTGCTAATATGTTCGGTGAACTTCAATCGCTTGTCAATAAGCACCCCCAGGTTCTTGACACAATGCCCCACTGGTACCGTGAAATCACCTACCTTAATTTCAATTTTATCACTGATATGAGAGACATAATGGTCATTACCAAATAAAATAAGTTGAGTTTTATTTGGATTAATATGTAGATTATGTTTTTTTGTGAGAGAAATAATATTTTTAATATTTTCATTAATAATAGTTGATTCCAAATTGAGAATTTGCGGTGAAATTTGTTTGAAAATTTGTGTGTCATCAGCATATAAGTGGTATTTACAGTCATCCATGCCTGAAAAAATATCTGCTGTATATAAAATGAATAATAGGGGGCCCAGTATTGATCCCTGGGGTACACCTTTGGTTATATTGAGAGATTGCGATATTTCATTTTTTATAAAGACTTTTTGTTTCCTGTCACTGAGAAAAGTTTTGAACATCATCAGCGCGGAATTTTTGATACCATAATAATTCAGTTTGGACAAAAGTAGATCGTGGGTGATAGTGTCGAAAGCCTTAGAAAAATCGAGTAAAACTAAGGCAGCAACTTTTTTATTATCCCACGCCTCAAGAATGTTATCACAAACTTCTAGGAGGGCGGTGGCTGTGCTGTGATTTCTCCTGAAACCTGACTGATTTTCTGCCAATATATTATTGATTGTGATGTACTCATAAATCTGCATGTAAATAACTCTTTCCAGCACTTTCGAAAGTAAAGGTAAGATATATGCTGACCAATTTGCCATAAAACAGATATTATTATATTCTGAAACTGATTCTTTCTCAGGGGAGAGAAGACTTGAAAAATGGATTTCAATGACTATTTCAGTCTATTTCATTTCAAATATAAACCTCATGTGAATAAAAGTGGTAGAATAATTTTCAATATAAGTTATGATGAAAAAAAAATCCCTTGTTTCTGAAAGTAACGCAATATTGTCTAATATATCTGTGAGCTACATCATATATATCATAATACAGATGTTCATCAGGTGTGAAACTACTGTGGAATATATCGTTCGTAATTATGCTTCAACGAACATTAAAATAAGAGCCGAATCGATTTGAAATAGGAACACTGGCCAGAATAATGTATGTACCCATTCTTGGGTGTTTAAAATGTTCTACACCTTCAGCAAAATAGAACCTAATTAACAAAGTGCCTTAATGAACTAGAATCCACGCAATCCAACGATAAATTGCCTTCAGTCAGACGATTGCAGGTGGATTTCAGCTCATTGGATTCCAATTAGAAAGAAACTGAAGTTCAATTAGAAGTTCCATAATTTTCACGGCAAAATTAGTAACGGAAGCAGGAACAACTGATTCGGAAAGATCAGAAAAGAGAACACGAGCGAACGATTACACATTGTTATATTTTTCCATCGTTTGCAGAAGCCTTTCGAGTATCCTCCCTTTCAAGACTCCAGAAAACTTTCCAGCCTCTCTGGTTTACATCGACACATTTTCTCATATTTCATGACACCAATTCCAACAACCTTGCTTCTTGTACAGATTCATATAAGTTGATTATTGGATCTGAGTATTATTCCTCTGGACCCATAATGGACTATTTATCATTGAATGTGTTCGTTGCAAATGGTATTCACTTCGAAGGCAGAATGCAATCCACTAGATTACCAAAGATTCAAGATTCTTTCAGCACACCAAGCACAAGAGATCCCCAACAACTCATCCGTTATTAAAGAAAATTTTCTTCGTTCTCCTCCCAGCAAAAAACTCCAACCAAATTTGGATTTTCTATATTCGAAATGATTGCATATCACATTTTCACATTATCATTTTGTTTATATGAGTTTTATACTCTCACCAACGAATGGATCATAAACCATTTTCAATTATCATTAGGTATTCACTGGAGCCATTTTATCAATTAATGTTATAGTTGATGTCGGCACTGATTACTTCATGAATGAATAATCGATAACCACTACATCATAACACATAATTATAATAATCATTTGAATGGAACAACAGTGAACTGATACTTTATTATTAATGATAAATTCAAATATCAACAACTGATTGAATCGACAATGCAGTTGTTTCAGGGTAAATCGTGCAACTTTTCCGACCAAGAGGTGAAAAGGTCGTGGATCACTAAGGACACAACAACGTCATGGTGTTTTATGTTTATTCAAATGTGTCATTTGAATACGCAACTTATTCACAACGCCTATTTAGATATCAACGGGTATTTTTCATTCTGATATGTTAGCAGAGAGATGTCTGATATGAGTTCGTGAATTGGATTTGAAATGGGTTTTCCCTACCAGCTGACGCATCCTTACGAAAGTCAACACTCAGAAGTCGAAATTTGTGCGAGTAATGGATTAACAAGGTCACCCCCTATTGTTTTATACCTTTTAGCAATCACACTAATAGCAGCCATTCTCGCTAACACAGTAAGTAGTGCTGTTTCAACTTCCTCTTCATAATACGAACAAATTATTTGTAGATCCCCTGAATATGACAGTATTCACTGTCGAAATATTGCAAATAAAGTGTTAAAAGTGTTTTTGCTTGCTGCTACACCCAATATCATCCTTTCTTGTATTCCCGAATCTCATTATGAGAAATTGAAGACTGAAGTTGTATAGATGGAGGTGTTGGAGGTGTTGTGTTTATAACCATATGAGGGTTCGACGGTGTGGAAAATGTTATCGGACCAGATGTTGGGGTAGTTTGAGAAGATTTAATCAGAAGATTTGTTCAAAGGATCAGTAAAAAATTTTATTTTTCTCAATTATCATTATAATCTCCTACCACAAAGTAAGAGCTACTTCTATCAATTCATTTAAATCAATATATATTCAGGTTTCAGCCTTTCCGAAACAGCAATAGTAGAAGCAACAGAACAAAACTGATTCATTTTTCGTTCTCTGCTCTGTTATATTTCTCGTTGAAGTATGGAAAAAACTTCCTTCCAAAGAGATGATTCAAATGTTAAAATTGATGATGAATTGAAATCTTTGCGAGGGACGTTTTTGAGTACAGTAATATACAAAAAAGGCGAAATTCATTAATTAATTTTGATTCGGAGAGAGCGGTATTTCACTTCAGCTAAGGAAATCTGTTTTCCGTCCATGGATAATTGGTGTGAATATATTATGGGAAGTGACCAACCAGATTATACGGGTCCTTTGATACTTCCTCAACTGCAATGAAATTCAGTCACCCCTGATATTATGGGAAATCTCTATGTAGTGGCAAATTCAGACGGTTCACGCCTTAGAATATTTTCACACGTGTGTATGGGTAACGAAGTGAAACATGTAAAGCAAGACCTTCAGACTATGAATCACCTATCAAATGGGATATCAGAGAGGGAAAGGAAGTTGATCAAAATTTATTCATTATAACAATCGACATATTTGATGGGCATACTTGAAGAGTGACGCTAAATCAATAATGGGTAGATGGCGCAATGACTGATGTTCACATCAGCTTTGGTCGGGGTTTGATACTTTGAAAGTTTTGAATTTTAAGTATGGGAAGTCATCGACTTTATGATGATGATGGCACTGCCTTGTACCGACGAGTGGCCAAATTACCCAAAACCGGTCTGCAAGTGTATCCGTCCAAGTAATTGAAAATCAATTCCTTCATTTTTATCTCCAAAAGCAGAAGCAGGATTTCTTCCTGTGAAGAAACCTTTGCTTACATTTGAACTGTCAAAACTATAACGTCGATTCTATTGAACCGGTTTTTATACAAGGTTGAAATATGAATTATTATAAATGGAAAGTTATTAATAGTCATTCACCTTTCATTTCATTAGCATAGTAATAACATAAACGACACATTTCAATAAACACTCGAATTTTGCACTCGTAAATAGCTCATGAACATAACCAAATTTATGGCAGATATTACGAATTGCAAACGACGACTCACGTCGTAGTCAAAATTATAGCCGCTTGTAGAACGATTCAAATACTTAAGGTTTCCTGAACTCAAATGAAGATGGCGATTGATTTCTGTTAAATTTAATTTGCTTTTTGTGATTTGACTTGAAACCGTTGTATGAAGATCTTCATAGAATGACATAACGAATAACTTATGTTCCTTCTGGCGTGATTTTCAATTCATAAGATATTTTCAATTATCAATCTTGTATAATGGGAGGAGTGGCGTGTTCTCTTGGTATCGTCAGAAACTATTAGTGAGGTTTGCTTAAAACGATCATAATTTCTAGGTATTTATTTCAAATGCACCGCGTAAGCATCATATCTCTTCTGGATCATAGAAGTCCTTTATAGTTGTTTGATATTTGAAATCGCTTGCCGCATGCTCAACATCAAGCAATGTAATATCAACCCATAGACGTTACAACTAATGAACTGGTCCTAAGAGAGAGAGAGAGAAAGGGAGAGAGAGGACTGCGAAATGATCAGGATAGAATACTTCAAGTATAAACTACAAGCAAATTCCTTCCTCGATGTAGCAGATAAAGACAGGTTGAGGTTACAATATTATTTCAATGTGTCGAATTTTCGACGATATCATTTTATTTAAAACTATCTGATATTGTTATTCATTTCTAGATATTGAATCGACAATTAAAAGTATTAGTGAGGTTTGCCTAAAACTATCATAATTTCTAGGTATTTATTTCATATGCATCAAGTGTTTCTGCTGCCCGATCCATTTACAAGAACTGTGTTTTCGATAATTGTAACTTTTCTAATAAATGAACTTCATTCTTTTCTCCTCATATTAATGGAATACGAATGAAATGAATTGTTCTTCCTTTGATTTGTTCAATGACTAATCTCCCCAAATACAACTCGTTCTTCAAATTCAAAGAGATGCATTTTCATTTTCAAAGCACTCAAACTTTTTTATTTCGAGGCAAAAGCATTCAAAATAACCAAATTAGTCCCACGAACTAGTGATTTTATCAATCGGTTTGTTCTGCCAAATAAAAGAGTTTTCGTTGAAAATAAAAATTTATCGATAAAATTTGAAAAATTCGTGGTATTATTTTCATGGAGATAAGAACGTTCCGAGAAATGATTTTATTGTCGTGTTCTGCTCAGAATCGATCAAAAACATAGGAACTGCAAGAGAGAAATAACATTAGATGTATCAACAACTCCCTGCTGATATATCCATATTATTAACACCACCCAAAAAAAAAACGCTTAAGCATGTATTTTGTCACCTTTGTGATTCAACGTGTGCTGGATCAGATACAGGCACATTTTTATTCAATTTTCATATCGAATACACAAATCAAGTAGATAACAGTTATAGGATATATCTACACAACCAACTGATCTGTAGTTTTCTTTCGTTGAATTATGTTTCAGCTGCTTTTTATTGGATACAAATTTCGTGTACTGGTAAACATATAAGGAAAAGTAAATTCTGTTATCCAGCGCCCACCAGTCCATAAAGAAAGCCTATTATTAGTTAAAAAAAAAAATTATATCAAGATCAGTTGTCTTGTTGGCGAATGACTTTTGCTATCGTGGTTGACGGGTTCGCGAATAACCATGCTGCTCCTAGGGAGTTAGTAACAAGCCTGATCCAATGGACGGATCAAAAACATAGGAACTGCAAGAGAGAAATAACATTAGATGTATCAACAACTCCCTGCTGATATATCCATATTATTAACACCACCCAAAAAAAAAACGCTTAAGCATGTATTTTGTCACCTTTGTGATTCAACGTGTGCTGGATCAGATACAGGCACATTTTTATTCAATTTTCATATCGAATACACAAATCAAGTAGATAACAGTTATAGGATATATCTACACAACCAACTGATCTGTAGTTTTCTTTCGTTGAATTATGTTTCAGCTGCTTTTTATTGGATACAAATTTCGTGTACTGGTAAACATATAAGGAAAAGTAAATTCTGTTATCCAGCGCCCACCAGTCCATAAAGAAAGCCTATTATTAGTTAAAAAAAAAAATTATATCAAGATCAGTTGTCTTGTTGGCGAATGACTTTTGCTATCGTGGTTGACGGGTTCGCGAATAACCATGCTGCTCCTAGGGAGTTAGTAACAAGCCTGATCCACACACATACACACTTACTCATAGCAAAAAAATACTTGAAAGTTGCGTATATGTTTAGAATGGTGCCCATCAAACCAACTGAAAACAACAAAGACGGTTTTGGTGAGACTCGAACCCATGTCTGTGAAGTGGATCGTCTCAAGGGGTAACGCTTTACCAGCTGGGATACTTGGATTGTATCATTTCAGTTAATTATTGTTGTGGAGTAGATGTAAGTCATTCAATTCCACAAAAAAAATTAATTGTAACAATTCCACCTTGACTCAGTAAACCAGGAAATATTCTAGACAAAAGTGAATTTATTCATGCTTAAATGAAACTACTTGGATTTCGTGTTTGTAGATAGACAGATTAGAATTGTGACGGTTCTACAAGGTTGTCTCTGGTAACCAAGTATTTTGTTCACTGTGATTGGTGGAATTCATATTCTATCTGTACTGTGTACAAGAAAGTACTCGAGAAACTCATTGAAAAAACTAAAACTGATCATCAGAGAAATAAAATAGAATTACACAAAGGAGACTCAAAGCGATTATGGCAAACAGTTAATGATATACTCACAAATCCTAGCTCGACAAAAATAAACATCATGAACTCAAAAGATGGCGTTGTGTTGAAAGAACCATCAGAAATAGCAAACAACTTCAACGACTACTTCATAAATGTAGGTTCAGAACTATAAAAAAAATTAAAAAGGACGATAGTTATAAAGAATTGAAAAAAATCTGTAAAAACTCACTTTTTCTCTCTCCGACAAATCCTTCTGAAATAAAAAATATTACTGCAGAACTTAAGACTAGAAAATCGCCTGGACCGGATGGTTTGAAAGCAGAAACACTGAAAATTATAGTAAACTTCATTATAACTCCACTTACACATATCATTAATAAGTCATTTGACACAGGTGAATTCCCTTCAGCATTCAAACTGTCCACTGTTATTCCAGTTTATAAAAATGGAGACACTGCTGAAATGACAAATTATCGCCCAATAGCATTAATATCTGTCCTCAGTATGATAATTGAGAAAGTTATTAAGGAAAGATTAAATTCATTTTTTAATAAGTACAGCATTCTATCAGATTCTCAGTTTGGCTTTAGGCGTGGAAAATCAACCCAAGATGCTATCAGAAAACTAACATCTCAAATATATAATGCCATAGATTTGAAAAAGCCTGCTATTGGATTATTCATAGATTTGGCTAAAGCCTTTGACACAGTCGATCGCACCATCCTTTTAGAAACCTTAGAGAATATGGGTGTCAGAGGTAAAGCACATGATCTAATGAAGTCTTATTTGAATGGAAGAAAACAACAGGTACGGATTCAACATCACATCAATGAACAGCAAACAATAACATGCGTTGTACCGCAAGGTACAGTACTTGGGCCCATACTCTTCACAGCTTACCTAAACAATATATTTTTTACAGAGACTGACTGCGAAATTATGAGTTTTGCAGATGACACGGTCCTGTTATATGAAAGTGAAACTTGTCAGAAATTGAAAGATAAAATCGAAAATGATTTTCCTTCTATAATTAAATGGATGAATTATAGACTTCTTTCTATTAATTTCAAAAAAACTATTTATATACTTTTCAGCAGCAATAAAACATCATCACCACACTTCGATCACATTTCCTTCGATAATAACTTCGCCATTTCATCTGCAGATGAAACAAAATACATTGGTATTATAATAGATAAACATCTAAAATGGAATTCACATGTAGAATATATCGTTAGGAAACTACGATGTATATTATATAAATTCAGAAGAATGACAGAAATTTTTGGATCCAAACAGCTCAAAATACTCTCCCAAAGTTTAGTAGAATCCCATCTGAAATACGGAATTGTTGGATGGGGAGGGGTCTCGAAAACATACCTCAAGCCACTCGAAGTAGCACAAAAACGATTCTTGAGGATGATTATTTTCAAGAACAAGAGATATTCGAGTGATGCTCTCTATGAAAAAGCAGGTATAGTCGATGTCAGACGAATATTTCTCAATAATATCGCTCTAACTCAGTTCATCAACAAGACTGAGCTTATCGAGCCACCTCACAACTATGCGACAAGACAAAAAAACGATTATCTGGTACCATTCGCATCGAAATCGATTGGCCAAAAATGTTATACATTCTTGACACCAAAAGTATTCAACTTCCTCCCGGAGGAATTGAGAAACGAAACGTCACCATTCAGATTCAAAAAGGGTTTGGAACTCTTCACAGAACAATTATCCCGACCTGATGTACGTTTATTAATTGAAAACTGAAAAACAAACTATTTACCTTCGCATGCATTTACGCTGGATAACAGGGTCAGATTTGTGATGTCCTTACCTCCTAGATAGTTCATTTATATATTTTCAATTTATATTTACTCTTGAGTATTGTTTCAATCAATATAATATTATTCAATATCGAATATTTTTAAATGCCAACATTCCCTACCTCTTGTATTTTTTAAAATTTTTGCATTTGTGAACTTCTATTTTCTAAGATATTTACGTTTTGGAAATCTGAAATATTTAGATTTCTATATCTCCAGTTCTTAATGTGTATTCTTTAATATCATACTGTTATGTTAAACTTCAAGTGAATTTGTAAATATTATTCGACATATAATGGTATAAGCGTAAATACTAGTCATAGTAAGTACTTGTATTTTATTATATTCATTTTACCCATTTCTTTGTATACACTTTTGATGTATTCGCCCACACACAAGCAGTCCACTGCTTCCGTGGTTTAGCCTTTATTCACAACCATATCATATGTGTATATCTGAAAATTTGTGTAATCTTTTATGTTGTGAATAAAATTATTATTATTATTATATTATTATTATCTTGTGTCGATATGAAATCATCAGTTGACTGGAATCTACTACTTATCCGCTTAGTCACCTATAAAGAAATTAGTTTACTTGCGGGCAAGAGTAGAATAAATACATATATTTCAACGTTCATGGTGTAACATTTTCTCTCGAAAGATACCTGTTCCTTATCCCATGTTTTTCTTAGAATTTTTTCAAGACATTAATACAATATATACACACGGGTTGTGTCACGTCCATTGTGAAATATTACCAATTCCTTGTAATTGCTGGGGCCTCTGTTTCAACTCGTGAAATAGGTTCACATATAGCATCTACCTGTCACCCTGAGAAAAATATCACTGTGAACCCAACGCAACCCTCACTCAATCTCAAAAATGTCAATAGTCAATTCAATAAAAAATGTATGTTTCCAGCCGATCTCCTTCCACGACACAAAACCATTGCCATCGATTCTCCCCTCATTGATATCCGTTTGAATATCAACGTTCAAATGGTTTCTGGGTTCTCGTAAGATATACACAGTGATCTTGGATTGATGCTTTATGTAGACATGCAGTTCCAGTGGAGAAAATATAGTCACTGATTTTGTTGTGTTCGTATTATATTCGGCGAATCACTGTGTTATTATATTTTTAGGAAATTACTGCTGTGTATATTTTAATTACCAATTGAAAAAATATCATTTCAAAGATCACCTTCATGAATAAGAATTTCTCTCATGTTCTGAAATCATGTTTCACCTTTGAGATTCATCAAACACTTCACTGAGAAGGTTAATGATTTTATTGAACATTTCACACCAACAGTTTTTCACCGATGTAAAGCGTAATTTGTCTCGCGCTACCATCGCAACTCAGGTATTTATTGAAAATTTGTTTCCGTAGGGGTAAACTAGAGCGAATCACATTGGACATTTATTGACGTAAGCAGAGAATAATATGTTGTGTGACATAACACGCCACTTACCCACTTTGGGCAGAAGTGAACAAAATTCGGAACTGGAGATATTTAGCGGAAAATACCATATGGAGCCACTTCTTCATTTACGAACCACTTGACACTTCACTATCACTATTATTATGTTTGAAAAAAAGGATATTTATGTATTCTTTGTTGCTTTGAGTACGGATCTTGTGAGGCCTTGTTGTTTCAGTGTATTACTGTCATTTTAGGGCCTTGTTATATTCCGTCAACTTTTGCAGAGAATTCGTGTTTTTTCGAATCGGGTTAACCTGGAATGAATAGAACATCGGGGTTATATTCACTTCGAGTGAAATCGGGATGACTACTATAATTATTTTCAGTGTTGATTGCTCAACTGGCAGACTTATTACAGAGATGCTTTAAAACCCTGGTGCATCTACTGATTCGATATTGTTTAGAATTTCTTGGCGGAAAACAATGATTGCTTCCTAATTTTTTTATAGGGAGCGTTATATTGGCATTATCAAAAATCTGTCAAGTGATGGTTTCAGACTGACGTAAGTTTGATGTTATTGTTTTCAATCTTTTTTCGAATTTTTTATGATATCATTTTATTTAAAACTATCTGATATTATTATTTATTTTTAGATATTGAATTGACAATTGAAAGACTGGGTGCTTCTGGAGTATTACACATTGTGTAAAATCATCCGAAAACTAAGTACCCCAATGCATTGATTTAGCTTAGGATGAGATGCTACTGAATAAGATGTATATGGATTTCAACGTCTGAAGATGATAATATAGGATAATATGAGAAAAACATTCAATTTCTACCCACCACTCATGTTGTAAATTATTGTCTTCACTGACAATAGGATAATGGAAAGTGATAGAAAAATGGTATCATTTGTCTGCATTCATAAATTGTTTTCAACTTGAGCAGAAGTTCAAAGTTATATCGAGGAGAAAACATATATACCTTGAATCTTATCAGTGAAATATTGAAAACGAAGTGATCCGTATTATGAACCATTGAACCAAGACACTGTGTGTATCACTCTCACTATACTAGCATATTTTTTTATAAAAAGGAAACTTTGTCATGCATTCTCAAGTGAACGGATAAAGTATTTTTACTCCGGATTAATGTATAGTGTTATAAACGGAAATAAAAACACTAAAAAGTAGCAGTTGTCACTGACAGGTTGTTAACGGTACATTTCCACGTTACATTCGCCTTTTCTGAAATGCATTCGATTGGATGTCACGGCTGTCGAAATCTCTCAATCTAAATAATGAACAATACTGCAGAATTCGCTTGCACATTCCTGTGTAGTGGAAATTGAGCTTCATATTATACATGACGGAACGCCATCTACGACAGCGATCTGAAGTTTTTATGATCTCAGAAATCAAGCAATCAATTTTCGCCAAGTTTTTCCCAAAATTATACCGATATAAGACGATACACCAGAGTTTCTAGTTATCTTAGTCATTACCATATGCCCAAGTCGTCATTATGATTACATTTGATGAATGGTTAGTTTGTTTTGTTATCCGTGTTCATTGAGATGTTCTACAGCAATACCAGGTGATAGCCGGTGGTAGCCTTGCGTTGCTACCACGTTTGCAACTCAAAATTGCAATAGGTAGGGAGGGTGTGAAATTTCTTTTCCGACTACCAGGCGTACTTGAATTATCTTTGGAATTGTTTTCCTGCTCAAGAATATTTCGAGGAAAGTTAATGACACGCTCATTATTAAACTCTCTCAATTATTAAACTCTCATCGGTTTATCAACTTTTTATGTGTGTAATTGAACATTCTTGTTCTGAAAACAGTGACAGAAAAAAAATGTATTGATAGTGATCATTTTTCCACTTATGATCACACGAGAGTAAAATTGACATTTCGAAAGAAAGAAAATGTATTGATAGTGATCATTTTTCCACTTATGATCACACGAGAGTAAAATTGACATTTCGACAGAAAGAAAATGTATTGATAGTGATCATTTTTCCACTTATGATTACACGAGAGTAAAATTGACATTTCGATGAGAATTTTGTTGCCTGGCAACTCAACGGAAAATACTGCCTCTGAATAATTTACGAGTCCGTAGGACTACGGACTCGTAATTTTTTCTGTCAATTTTTTGAGTTAATTTGCCGAAAGGCAACAAAAATCGAATCAATAATGTAAATTTTTCTTCGACGAAACAGCTCGAGTGTAATTCTGTACGACAATTCAATGAATACAGTTTAGTTTATTCAATTCAATAGAGAAGTACAATTGTTAAAAACACAATTCTCATATTTCATTTTCACAGATCTGACATAGTCTTTTGACAACGCAAGTGAAAAATTGACAAAGACGCCATCAAAGATTTGTTTTCAATTCTAGTTACAATGCTTTAAAGAGTTGGGTTCCGTGTTGTCGCTGAAAAACTTAGGGCTAAGTTTTTTCGCTGTAATAATGACAAAATCACGGCGGCTTATGGAATATTTTATACATGAGTTAAATTGTCAGCGAAATCCATATTTCACGTCCCAATATCAGAGGATCGATGAATGATGCTAGCGTGGAACTATTGACTATCTGTTCATGAAGTTGAATTGATTTTTGAGCAAATCTCAAATCAATGGATGGAGAAAATAATGTGTGTTCATCTGTTACAGAAAAAAGGTATTTTTCTACAAACATCAGTAAAAGTATAATTTTTGAAGCATGCTGTCAGTGTCTGAAATGCCATTTTATAACACTGGTGTTAAAAGTAAATCATTTTTAGCACTTGTGCTAAAATTGATTTATTTGTTTTTTTACGGTCAATATCCTTCACCCTTTCGCTTCCAAAAAGTCACAAGCTTCAAATATCTGCTCATGATTATTTAAGTTCTTAATCCATATTTCCATATTATGGACTTCCCTTCAAAGTATACAAGAAGCACTTTTTCACTGGCCTCCTTGCCACTGACATTTTTTTGATTACACCATTTCAAGAAACGATCGTTTGAAAACTCGTACTGTCGTCGCTTTGACTTACTAGGCAATAATTCAAAAGCAGCTTCATTGGCAGCTTCTTCAATTTCCGGTGGTAGAAATTCATTTTCTGGATCACTTTCCATCGAGGAACGAAGAAACGAGAAAGAATAATTCGTGATTTATTGACGTTAGTTGTCAACAAAGACAAATCAACGAATTCTGTTTTTGATTTCCTTGGCAACTTGTTTCATGAATATATTAGATGAAATTGGATTCAAAACTGATAATCTCGGGGCTATTATTTTATCAATTAATTAATGTAAATCAGGTATGCGTTAATTTGGACTTTTAATGGTGTTTGTAGAAAAAATAGTGTATGATACCTGCTAAAAGTGTAGGGATGTCATAAATCACTATATCAGGACTCGTGTGTGCTAGACAAACAAATGAATATTTCCTTAAAAAATGTAGTCAGAAATGTCGCAATTTTCGATCAATTTGTGGTGGAATAATTTGATCGTCGCGTCATTCACCGGAATTTTCCTAAAAAGTACCAGTCAGCAATCCATAGAAATTGTAACTGAACACTTGTTACCGTAACTTAAAGGAGTTTATTATTTTATAGAGCTTCAATGTGGAATAGATTCTGGAGGGATTCACAAAATCAGTTTTCGTTGTAATCAAAGTTTCATTAGGTGCGCTATTTGAATCCTCAACTGCAGGATAATGGCCCAACTCCAAGTCTGCTCCATTGCTCCAGTCATTTGTAATCCCGTTCTCGCAAGAGAAAAGATCCAAGATCTCATTTCATATTCTTTTCGAGGAAGCGCTTCTGCATTTAATGTCTGCGATTGTGAATTCGGTTTACTTTGTGGGCGAAACATTATTTCGGTGATCATTCCGATAGGAAAACTCGAACACTTCCAAACAAAGGGTCTCGGAAGGAATCGTGTCTGATGGAATTGCAATTACCAAGATTTCGCAAAACTAATGTGTTCGGATGCGTCGAGCAAATCCTTTCAGACTTGGAGAAGAAAGGAGGATTGGGTGAGTAGATAATTGGAAACATGTTGGATTATACCGAAGTTTCACTCAGGGAGAGTGATATTTTTTCGAAAGAAAAACTGAATTCTTGGAATTGTAATGGTTCTTCCGAGGATTATCCAGTTATGATATTCTCACTCGACAAATTAAAAAACCTCCTTTCACTTTACAAAAGATTATAGTACCATAACACGCTCGAAGGATATATTCTCTAGTGCAACACGTAGAGAGGTTTTGTGGAGTGTCTAGTGATAATCACATATTCAATAAGCTTTTCTAATTGAAATTCAATAGATTTTTCTCAAGAATCGACCAAAACATCTATTCAATGTTTATAGAGAGATGAGCTAAGCCGTGTCCACTTCGTAGGGCGTTAATTATTTTTCCGATTCAATACCATTGTGTAGTCTATAGTACTATATTTAATCAGGTTCAACACAAGGCTCTGCCTTCTGTGTGCACTCGAAAAAATGTTTAAGAAGTCGAAAATGTTATAAACTTCTTTTTTCACCCCGTGAGGCGACGAATTTCAATAAAATACTGAATAGAGCGGGCGCTGCGAAACATTCCGTTTGAAAAAACCGATGACCTCATTCTGATTGATGATTTGAGTTGAGGAAGACTTGATGAATAATAATTCGGAGGTTGCCGGATGGAATTATGGTCCAGTTTTTTTTCGGCCCTATAATAGGAGTTTTCGATTCCATCGCTGTAGTTGTGTAAAAAAATGTTGTATAGAATGCAAAAACCATTGACCGCTATTTCTCGACTGGAATGTTTTTGCAAGATCCTTCCAAACCTGGAACTGAAAGTTGCCAGAATAGACCGTTGTCAGTTTTATTATAAATCTCCTTCCCAGCGTCACATACCTTCTCTCGAGTTTTGGAGCGGACCGCGCTTTTCTCAACAGTTTTTGTGACTTCAGTTATAGCTGAACTTTATCCATTATTATAACAGATACATTTTCCATAATTATAAAATAGCAGTGCTTCGAATTTTGTGATAACTGTTTTTAAAGTGAATAAATATCGCTATAATTAAAAAATTTAAAAAAAGGCGAACGAAAAATCATGCTGAACAGGTGAATGAACCAAAAGAAACTATTCAAATGCAGCAGGTCGACGCAAAGACGAAATTTCAGACAAATTTGAGAAGTTGTTTGATCCGAATGCTGATGAAGAACACTTCTCGTGGTATGAAAGTTGCATGGCCAGCTATATCAGCGAAGAAAAAAATCGTCGTCGTCACTACATAGAGCGCTGGAAGAAAGAGCTTCATCAACAACACAGGGCGTAGCTGGATCATCAACTGACCTGCAAATCAAAAAGAAGCAACAGCGATTCGTCGAGTGACTCATGATGTTCCATTTGTGGTATACGACGAAAACCAAAATAAAAAAAAAGTCATCTTTCAACTGAAATTTCAGCAGCTTTGCTGTTTTTCAATGCGTCGATAATACTATGAAATTTTCACAAAAATTTGTTATACGAAACCCCGGAAGATTTGTTTGCAGAAACTTCCAATATCATACGTCGTGTTAAAGAAATTACGTTTCATTACCAATATCTTCTAGTAACGAAAGAGGTCGACCAACAACAAATATCACAAAAACAGTTACTGGCTGCTTTTGACAAATCAATGGCGGATATAAAAGACGGTGTTTCGACGACCGCTTTTGAATTGACATACTTGGCTCAACGCATGACTGTACTCGCTGAAGTAGAGGATGTAGTTCAGATCGTGATCTCAAAGTGATGCTGAACGATAAATTTGGTGACAAGGTTTTATTCTCATATCTTACTGAGAAGAAGCAATCTTCTTTGGTTTTCATGGCAGGAAGTTCATTAAGGAAATAGCTGAACGTGTACGTCGGCTAGACTGTAGCAAAATCGTCATGTGTGCTAAGAAATTACGGAAGAAACTATCCACTACTGAA
The DNA here is from genome assembly GCA_032362365.1 of Zygogramma bicolorata. NCBI lineage: Eukaryota > Metazoa > Arthropoda > Insecta > Coleoptera > Chrysomelidae > Zygogramma > Zygogramma bicolorata. Next base: position 14,426 of record JAVJAQ010004269.1, on the reverse strand, counting down.
CTTATACCAAAGAACAAGTTGTGTGATGAAATTCTTGTAGAAGATGCCGCGAAGAAATGCACATTCACGCCGAAATGGAAGACTTTCATACAAGCCTCATTTAGCAGTCAAAATCTAAAATTGTCAGGCAATACACTCCATGAAGCATTAGCGGTGTTTAGTGATATATATCAGTGTAACGAACAGAAAGACACCGCAACATACAGCTCTAGCCGAATTCATTCACCACCTACCTAACTAAATCGAAACATATCCTACACTGTTGAAAAATCTTAGACACTGTGACAATGACTTTCAAGGGGACATTAAGTGGCGAAGATTCTATGACCGTTACAAATATGATAGTTAATCAACAAAAGAATGATGAAAAGAATACCTCACGGGCATGGCCTAGCTCTCCATGTTGACTAGTCATTCGATATCTGAAGCTAAGCAGCAGGAAAAGACCTCGTCGAAAGCTCATAAAACTGCAGCAAAGTATTATATTATAGCTCGCAGGCAATATATCAATGAACACAAAATATATTGAGGAATTGCTGTCCTTCGGAGGAGACGTGAAGCCGGCGGTCCTGAGTCCATGGTTGTTGGACTCGTAAAGGATCCCTACCTCTGGTTGGAATAGCAGAGTGTTCGGCAAGATTTCCGGTTGGGGGAAATGTGGTCACCGGAGTCGATGATTGGCCTTGGTAGGAAAAACAGGCCGACGTTGAATAAATCATTTAAAAGAAAGAACACCTCAGATACTGCTAAACCGGAACTAACTGAAACTGACTACAAATATTTATATCAAGTCCTTCAACCAAAATCCCAGCTGGCCATTACCGGTGGATATGAAGACTCCAAAAAATCTTCAAGCTCCAAGGTAATAGGTCTTCTGAATTGTTAGATTTGAAGTCCAATCACCTAGAAGCAGATTGAAGGATTTTCAGCCATATTTTTGTTGCTGTTCGTGGAGGAATTGAACAAATTTTTATAAATTGTGCAGATTCCGATGTTTTCGTACTCAACATCCACTTTTGGCATAAGCTATCGAATAGTAGTTGTTGAGGGATTTGGTTTGAAGGATCGGACAAAAAAACTCTTTTAAGCTGGGATTCAATTCAAATGTATCTGAAATTATTAGAACTTTTGATGTTTTGTATTCACATTGCTTAAGGGCTGCAATACATGGGCCTCCGAACTTACTGCAATTCGGTTATGAAAGACGAGATGGAAAGTTGTACCCGGTGCAAATGGCAAAACCACCTTTGACAAATTATTTGATCAGGCTTTGCAAATATAATGCTGAATGCCTGACAATGTTTTGCACTTGTAGAAAAAGCGAAATCAATTGTATTTTCCTTTGCAAATGCATCGGCAATAATTGTCAAAACTTACCTGAATGAATTTTTCACTACTTATTAATAGGTAAACCACTTTTTCTATTAAATTTGTATTGAATTAGATCATGCCGTTTTTTCTCCATACCTTACCTAAACCAGGTGTTAATAGTCAATAACAATTTTTTTTTTGCAGCTACAGCGATGGAAGCGAAAACTATTATAGGACCGAAAAAACTGGACCATAATTCCGTCCGGCAACCTCCACAATATCATTAATTAAGTCTTTCTTAACTCAAATCATCAATCAGAATGAGGTCATCGGTTTTTGCATACGGAATGTTTCGCTGCGCTTGCACTAGAACCTGTCTTTCATAAACTCTGTTAGGGAATGTTTGTGTGAAACTTGAAGTAGATTGGACCGAGGTACACGTGTCCCATTCAAAATTTGACACCGTTTTTCACCACCTTGTAGGTTGAATTCCAGAAACACCTTTCTCATCAGATGCCTATGTCATACAAAGAATATACCTTCCAAGTTTCATACATAATTTTTTGATTCCATCACATTATTCATGTAGAGTATCACTTTATGATAGATAGGCAAGTCTAGTTTATATAGAAAGTGCTCTATGAAATAATAATTCATTCTTGGAGGAAAAAAAAAGGTTGCAGTATGAATGAAGATGAACATTAACCTTTATACATTCTTTATAATTTCATTGTATCGAAAGGAGTCATAAAAGGAAGAAACAAATGTCTATTAGAATAATTTCTGCAAATCATGTTGCAAATATTTAATCGTATATTCAACCGAAGTCTCTTTCACACATAATATTATCAACGAATGGTACACACATGGTCGAATCGGATAACATCAATTTAGTTATGACAGAACAGAATGGAACAAAGAGAAAACTCAAAGAAGCTACTTGCATTTTGCTTAACTCAATTTTTTTTTATTTTTAGCGGGAAAACAACCAAAAATTGGATTATAGAACATTTTTGTCCCCCAACAAATACTTTTTATTTGAGATAAATATAGATTCGCCAAAGTGTATGAATAATCAGATAATATGCTCACTTCTATTATTATGATCAACACACTATTCAATAGCAATAATATAATATTGGAACGATTTCCTCGGTTAATTCGTTCACACATTTACATACATTACACGATACTCTGAGACTGTACGAGCCATTAGTGTCGTATATATGACGCCGTACCAATTACTTGAACAAGTGACGTATCACAAATTGAATCAAAGCCCGAATTGCTCTACAACGAAATAGAACTGGAGATACCATCTACCCCTACACTTAATCACCTTAAGGGTTCTTGTAATCGGAAACCTTGTACATAGTTACCTACACGTGCTGGAAGGAATGGCATGTGTTCTTCCAGTGATTCAGATATTTCCGACTAGTATTCTGAATCCATAGGTGTGTAAAGTTATTATTCTTAGTATTCCCAACCCTTAGGAAGGAGTTATAGAAATGTAACGACTAGCAACAATTCCAGTAATTTCGAGAAATTATTCAGTTCCTTACAAATTTCATGTTGGTCATTCAAATTCTCAAGATAAAAAATGAATCGGTTTTTATGGGAAATGTTTTCATAACTATTACCAAGTGCAGCCCTATTCGAAATAAGTCATTTTCAACTAGTGATAAACAGGAAGATTGGAAAAGCTTAACAAGAGCAGACTGCCAAATGTATTTCATTTCACACCTGATTTATGTGTCTTTCGTTATGTACTGATATGGTTAAAACTACTACAATTATTTCTGAATTTCAATCTATGACAAGTATAATATTCTTATACAAGTTGAAAAATGCACTAGCTTGATTAGTATTTACGATGACTTGGCGGAAATAACAAAATGGGGTAATATCAACTTGATGGAATTCAATGCAGGAAACCATCACGCATGTCTCTCGAAGAAAGCCAATCTACCTTCATCTAATCATCAGATGTCAGCAGTAATTATCCCTACAAAGTCAAGAATATCAATGCTGGGAGAAAAAAACTATGTGAGATCGATCGCTAAAGGTGCCTTTCAGAAACATGAATTTGTATTTCATGCGAAGCAATACTTCTAAAGATCCAAAAGAGGCACAAGTACTGCCATATGTCTGTATGGAGCTCGGCACTACAACATTCATTCTATTCAGAGGGAGGCCATCGACGCCTTCGAATTGAAGCCGACCTTGTGGCTACGCTACGTGGATGACACATTCGTCATCTGGAAACATGGTAGGGACGCTCTAAAACTCTTTCTCGACCACTTGAACGCTCAACACCCCAATACTAAGTTCACCATGGAGACTGAACAAGACCAACGAATAGCATTCCTGGATGTTCTGGTCGAACGATGTGGAGCTAGACTAACCCACAAAGTGTACCGAAAACCCACACACACGGATAGGTACCTGCACGCGCTATCGAATCACCATCCCAGCCAAAAGAGAGGAGTCATTTCTACTCTAACGGAACGTGCTCGAAGAATATGCGAACCAGAACATCTGGAGGAAGAACTGGAACATCTTCAAGTGACCTTGAGGTCGAATGGATACAGTGTACCCGAGATCAACAGGGCCATGAAACTGCAGAATTCCACTGTTCGAAACAAGGAGGACGTTCATAGTTGCACATGCATATTTGCCATACATCCCGAGGGTCACAGACAGAATTGGAAAACTCCTGAGTAAATACAACATAAAAACTGTATTTAAACCCACAAAGAAGATTCAACAGAGCCTCAGATCGGCTAGAGACAAAAGAGATCCACTGTCTGCAGCAGGGGTTTATCGCATACCGTGCACCTGTGGGAAGGTATACATCGGTACCACCAAAAGATCCATGGGAACTAGGCTAAAGGAACATGAGAGAAACTGCAGACTAGGGCAAATTGACAAGTCGGCTGTGGCGGAACACGCACTTAGTGAGGGAAACCACAGGATTCTGTTTGAAAATGCAAAACTGATTGCACCCAACCAGGGATACCATAGCCGACTGGTACGGGAGGCAATAGAAATCCACAAACACACGGATAATTTCAACAGAAAAGAAGAAGCTGTCAACCTCAACCGAATATGGAATCCCATTTTGAGAAAATCGATAATAACTGCAGGTAGTTCTTCAGATAATAATGATGATTATTCTCCGAACCCACATGAAGTAAACAAGGTAATCAATATTAATGACAATTCCCCGAATCCGAATGGAATAATTAGCACCGCAAACTACCTGAATCGGCATAAATACAACTTGCGAAGAAACAATCTCCAGTCATCGGAGTGAATTCCAAGATGAATGAACCTCTGAAGAAGCTAGCCACTCGAGCCAGCAAAACGTCAGGAAGAAATTCCAAAACACGACGGCCTTCAATCCCGAATAAAAGTAGTGATACGGAGGCCATCCGTCTTATTGGTGATTCTTCTCTCACGGACACGCTCACTTTGTTGGAACTTAGTAGGAGGGTCAGAGACTTGTCCCCCTTTTTCTCAGAGATCTTTTCCCTCATGAACCGCTGAACTTTGGAACTTTTTCGAAAGAAATTTTTCCTGAGGGTCACAAAAGTCGAAAATCTTAAGTCAATATCAATTCGTACCTCCTATCCCTAGATTGACTTCGTGTTATTTGAACATTAAAGGGCTCTCCTCTTGTGTAAACTTCCATTTCTACAGAAAATCTATAAATGTTGACACAATTTCGAGTTGACTACCAGCAATTCTGAAAACGTAAAATTATCTTCACGAATTTTTCAAAACCTGTCTATTGACTAGTTGAATATGGGTTGCATTTGTTATGAAAGTATCTGGATCTACTTTTTCTAATCGATATGGGGTCTGTTTGGAATATGCTGACGCCTCCCTAAGAACGTAAACCCTCCGAATTCGAAACTTGAGCGAGCAATGAATAATTGAGGCATTATCTTACAACGCGTGAATTCCAGCAAAGAAGTTCCGTCTCGGGAATTAAAACCCTGGACTCTCGCATGATAGGTAAACGTGCTGACCAGTACAATTCAGAGAACCACAAGACAGACAATAGAAACGACAAGTTAGATTGGTTGTCAACTTCGATATTGGTTCACCAAAACAGACGAATACTTTACTCATTCTTGTTGTCGGCTGATTTTTTTTATGGTGTAGGTAAGATTATCTTACAGGACCGATTACCTTCTGAATTAAATTATATCGAAAAATTTCCGGAGGACTGGCATTGCTCCACAAAACAAAAATGTCTTGTTTCAGCTGCGAGATTTCCAACCATAGGGTGTAGTTGAAACTCTATTCATCGAAAATAGTTTATTACTATAAAATATGTCTTAATTCCCCACTTTCAGATCTGATGAAATCAGAATACCTTGAGCTTGAATAATTTCTTCTTCGGGTCTATTCCAGTCCAAACTCACCCATGAATGAACTCCTCCTGGGACCCAGGAACTCCGTTGGGGTATGGAAATTCAAATGAGCCCAGGCCGCAATATCACCTCTCGTAAATCAGAGAAGAAAATCTTATTGATGAAATTCATAGTCCCCATCAGTCTTGGCGTAATTCCATTAGGCGCACGACACGAGGAATATTTTCATCCAATTTCCAGAGAATATCATTCGGGCACACCAATGGAATAATCGTTGCGGGATCCCCAGCTCTTTGTTGTAAGGTTCACGGCAATGAATCAGAATAATGCACTTCGCTTCCGGTTCCTTGTGAATGGAAGGCCAGCAATTATCCATGATGTATCGAGCATTGTGTTTATTGGAGGCACCCACTTCGTTTTTTTCCACCAGAGGGGCTTATTTTTCATCATTATGAGCTTTCATTTAACTTGCAATCAGTTTATGTAACTACGTTCATTCCGGTGGAGTATCGAACTTTGCAGTACATATCAGCTAAGTTCGGAAAAACGTTTCGATACCGTAGAGAAGCTGAAGTAAAATGCATATCAATCATCCCAAGAGTTTTTGAAGGAACAATAAATGTACCGAAATGGGACCAAATTGGTGACGGTCAAAGTCAAATTTGTCAAAAATAAACAAGTTTGGGTTGAGTTGTCAGTGTGAAAGTGAATTGTGATCCATGTCATGTTCCGATATTGCTGGTATTACTGGCCACAGTAAGCATTTTCGGAACGCTTTTGGCAGTGATAGTAATCTACTTCTGATGATATCGGAACGGATCGCCATCGGACATCCATCAAAGGAACTGTCAGCGGTGACAGGTGTGCCGTACCCTATCTTATTTCAAAATGAATTTAATATTGAAAGAAATATGTGATAGCGATACGGAAATAGAAAACTCAGAGAGTTCAAGCTCTGATAATGGGTCTTTAGAGAATATAATGACTGAAATTATAATCCTCGACAAAATTAGAGGTCGCATAAAAAAATACCAAGAATAGAAGGGTACATTCAAAATGTAGTAGGTTTTTACACCCCTGAGATTTCCAACAACATATCAGGTAAGTGCGAGTAAGTCTTGCAATCTAGAAAAATGGGGTTTTCGCAGATTTTATTGATCTGCTGGATTCATTTCAATTCAGCATCAACTTGTATGCAAATATCTTCCAGTACAACTAAAAACATTTTTGATAATTTTGCAATTGCAATGATCTGACAACAAATTAAATCTGTTATCCGTTGACGTTTATTCGAACTTAAGATGTCTAGAAGGATGGTGCTGGGACTGATGCGATATTGTTTAGAATTTTATGGCGACACTTTTCTGTCATTAGTATCATTTGATTCGAGCAGTCAACAAAATGAGCAAAATCTAATGTCATACTCATAAAAAACAGAATCGAATGAAAGGAACGCAATTAGAGGGAATTTGGCCAGTATTCTAAACGAATAATATAGGTTGTTGATCAGTCAGCGTCCAAAAGTAAAAGTATAGCCAGCCGTCTGGTCGACCGTTTATACATTTCTTAGGAAATTTTCAACTCTTTTCGTTGCAAACGCCATCTGAAATGATTTGTTGTCAAGGGGTCATGATGCTTATTATCATAGTAGGCATGTGTCGCCACTTAGACCCCAAACTTTCCCAGGTATAAATCCCTACACCAGGGTTTCTAGACATCCTAATTCGAACACAACCCAACCTAACTCAATTTGAGGAATACTGGGACCACAGGACCACTCCTGCAGCAGTAGCACCAGTATTTTTTTAGTCTTTAATAGAGTACCTCAAAAATTGGCGCAAAATAAATGCCAGTAAATGTCAGTAAAATCGGAACGACTGAATTAGCTGGACAGTACTGTTCAGGAATATCGGAACATGACAATAGACTGAAATGAACCAATATATGACTGTGGTTAGAGTTTATCAAGACTTATTCGAGAGTTTAGTTGGAGAACAAAATGTTATCGAAAAAAATTGAAAAATATCCCGAACAGATTATATCCATCGGAAGGTCTCCTTGATGGAGAGTAAAACTGTTCTTAATAAATCGGCAAACGACTTTGCAACAATGATGATGAATAAAAAATGAATCGGAAGAAAAAAACTTTGCACCCAGAAGAATGAAATAAAATTTTTCTTCGAAACTTTTACCATCAACATCCTAGATACCAATCCTGGTAGGTGGTATATCTTGACCACCAACCGACATGGTAACACTGTGAGAACTCCTGGGTTTTTACACAATTGAAATAACATATATGTGTTACCGCAAAAATCAGAAAGTCGCTCCAGAACACTTTGAAACCCAAGACAATTAGCCGGCTTTTACCTTTTCGAGAGTATTTGATGAACTCAATATGGGTAGAAAAATGTTTCTCGTCATCTCACAATATGAATGATATGAAAGTATGTCACGATATTCACCTGTGTAGATGAACAAGTAAATTGATAAACTTCATCTGGTTGATTCAATTTTTTTAATTCGTAAACCGAGGATAATACATGAAATGTACATATTGCAAAAAAATTTCAGTGATCTTCGATACTTTTCATGCCATTTTTCTCTATTTTCCACAAATGAATGGTCAGCTCCAAATATAATTATTTTCCTTGAAAAACAATAAACGTGTAGAAATACGGTAGTGCACAAGAACGTTATCAACTCATAAGTTTTCCAGGATATTGGTAATTCACCTAAAGCGATTTTTTCCAAGAAAAAGGTTCAGAGATGAATTGACTGCTACCGTCGGTTTTCCGGTAGAAGGTCTTGACATGAGTAATTATCCAATAACAGTGGAACAACAAATGATGGTTGATACACGGCTCACTCCCGATGCTCTCGTGCAGGAACGTGGCACATATTTATTATCCATATTCATTTCATTGGTTGTACTTTACACTCTCATCAATATCATATTCCTACAAGGTATCGATAAGTGATTCTCAATATCGAAAGCTTGCTACGAATCAAATGTTGTTGGTTACACTATTTTTTCATAGTCAGGTTCACATGACAGGGAAACCCTTTTATGTTCAAAAAACACCGCGTGAATCAAAGAATTGGAAAAACTAATTGAAATGAATTTTTGAAGGAAAAACCTCTCTTGATGAGGAGTTCCACAGTACAGCTGTTCTGTTGAAAAAAGATCGCTGAGCAAGAGAGTGTCGACAGGTCTCAAAGCCCACAACAAGGAGAAGGGGAATTATCAACTCGTCGGTTCATCCATGTTGATACCGCCAAGGGTGTAACGCAGAAGAGCACCGACCGTGGAAGTGGAAATATCTATAGAAGAGAGACAAGTCTCTAACCTTCCTACGATGTTCCAACGAAGTGAGCAAGTCCGTGAGAGAAGAATCACCAACAAAATGGATTCCGACAAAATGGTTAAGGCTCTTGCTGCCGAAGTTTTCAGTATCACTACTTTTGTTCGGGTTTGAAGGCCTTCGTGTTTCGGAATTTCTTCCTGACATTTCGTTTGAATAGAATCAAAAAGTTTCAATTAATATTTCGTATATATATATATATATATATATATATATATATATATATATATATATATATATATATATATATATATATATATATATATATATAAATATTTTGTGAAGGTATCAACTTTCAACCTGTGATTCCTAGTGAGTGAAAAGGATAGAAAGTCTCTTTGTCTTTTCCTGTTGAGGTTCATTAACCTTTCTTTATATTTATGAAGCAAGCATACCGTTTCAAGAATGAAAATTTCATAAATTGTCAAAATCTTATTGTCTGAAAAAACTGGTCTACATGATTCTCGCATTTTAATTCTGAATATAAATCTCAGAGCTCGCTTTTGAAGGACGAATACGCTTTGCAATAGAGTTTGGCTGCCAGAACCCCAAAATGGAATTCCATACCGCAGATGAGATTCTATAAATGAGTAGTATGCCATTAATGAAGATGACCGTCCAAGTTCGCGAGATATTACATTGATGGCAAAGCAACCAGAGGATAATTTTTTCTTTAACTGACTGGTAAAGGTGTACACATATATGAACAAACATAACTAGAAATAAATAAATTTGATAGGACCATTCTTCATAAAAAAAATTATCTTCAATCCTCAAGGAAGAATGGTTTCGCGTTACTCCTTGGCTTTGAATTTCAATAGACTGAAAAAGGTGTGCTGTCTGAATGAGGGCATAAAATAGATAAATTTTATAAAACGATTCTTCAAACAACAAATTTTCTCCTTACTCGAACGCCCTTACGAAGTCACCTTTGCAGGGTATTGATTCGAGAAAGAGTTATATTTGTGGATTACTGCCCGGATGTGAATGTCATAAATTTCAATAGAGTGGTCAAGGTGTGCGGTCCGAAAGAGGAGCCTGTTAGTGATATAGATCCATGAAATAAATGATTTTCTTCAACTAATGCTTAGACGCGAGCTCCTTTTCAACAACTGAAAGGAGTGAGATTCGAACTGGAAGATTCAAACCTGTGTTGAAGAAATAGAAGAACTTCATTTCCAAATAGGCAAGCCTAATATAAACATCATTAACGTACTTAATCTATACATACTTCATTGAAATAAAAATAAATTGATCTATTTCAACAAAGTGACAGAGAATAACAAAAACTACATCGCACATGTTTGTGGTGGTTCTGAACCTGAGTGCGTCCCTGAACTGGGAAATAGTGACAGTTGGGGCGGATGATGACAGACAGTCAGTCGGTCAAGAAAAATATCGACAGACGCCAAACCATTGATCGAGTATTAATAAGATATCTGTATCAGTCGAAATAGTAATTAGATGTGTTCCGCAAGAGTATGAGTTTTACTGGGTAATAATAATACAACCCTCAACGCACCCACCCCTGCAGAAGGTGAGAGAGAGTTTGCACCTATTCATGTTCTATATATGTCATAGTTGAAGTCAACCGGAAGTATGGTCCATGTCCAATGACTAATGGACGGAGTTGATGAATTTGTCGGTTGGTTGATTCTTCAACCAAAAATTGTCCGTCTCATCGAACACCCTTAGGAGTCACATTTAAAAAAATGGTTTATTTCTCGAGGGAAATAGTCGTGGGTTAATGTATGAATATAAATTTCAATATATTTGTCAAGGTGTGCTGTCCGAACGAGAGGCCTGTTGGTGATTTACATATATTAACAAGCATGAAATAAATGAATTTCATAGAACAATTCTTCAACCAAAAAATGTTTTCCTTAATCTAATGCCCTTACGAAGTCACCTACACAGGAAATTTATTCTTGAAACAGTTACATTAGCGAAAAATAGTTTCGTTTGTTGAGGGAAATGGTTGTTGTGAGTAACTGTGAATTTCAATAGAATGGAAAATGTGTGCTGTCCGAATGAAGGGCCTTTTAGTGATATACATAATAATATATTAACAGACATTGTTCACCGATAATCAAATGATTTTTCCTTCATGGATTTGTGTTTTCCATTGATTGAAAGGAAAAGAGGCAAACTCTTGAAACTCCATAATTCCAATGAAAATATCCATGTTTTTGAATACTTCAGCCATGTATACAATAAAATGACTGGCAGGAGTTCTATCGATTATTTGAGGTGAAGGAACGTTCCTCGCGGCCATGATCATAGAAGGCAGACTGGATAATAATAATAAAAATACATTTATTCGCAGGAAACGGAGAGTAACAGAAGATTTGATATAAGTGAGAGTTGTTTGTGAATAAATGAATACTCGATAAGTGATAAAATCAATACAAGAGTATATAGTGAAAATATGAGTAAAAATGTCTACATATACAAATTAAATATTTTGTCTACACATATAAAACATGGAAATCACATACACTTACTTACACTCGCATAAAAACACATGATACAGAGACATAGACACATTGATAATAAAAATAAATAGAAACATGTTTTTATAGTAAATTACCTAATTGAGGAAAACAAGAGGTTTGAATTTCAACTCACACGAGATGAGTTATCACAATTTTCGTAGAGCTGGTCAAAATATATTTGGATAAAAGAGTAAAGGGACGAGAAAAAATATTTAGAAAAAAAATGGAACTGGTACGAAGTGTTCAGCTGATGCTTGGATTTGAATTTCAATTTCACTCATTACAGAGAATATGAATGCTTCATTATAGATGCTGGATCAGATTTCAAAATCATTTGAAATGAATCTTTTTAGAGACTGAAGTGAAGAGACTTTCTATCCTTTTCACTCACTAGGAATCACAGGTTGAAAGTTGATACCTTCACAAAATATTATATATATATATATATATATATATATATATATATATATATATAAATATTTTGTGAAGGTATCAACTTTCAACCTGTGATTCCTAGTGAGTGAAAAGGATAGAAAGTCTCTTCACTTCAGTCTCTAAGAAGATTCATTTCAAATGATTTTGAAATCTGATCCAGCATCTATAATGAAGCATTCATATTCTCTGTAATGAGTGAAATTGAAATTCAAATCCAAGCATCAGCTGAACACTTCGTACCAGTTCCATTTTTTTTCTAAATATTTTTTCTCGTCCCTTTACTCTTTTATCCAAATATATTTTGACCAGCTCTACGAAAATTGTGATAACTCATCTCGTGTGAGTTGAAATTCAAACCTCTTGTTTTCTCTTGTATTGATTTTATCACTTATCGAGTATTCATTTATTCACAAACAACTCTCACTTATATCAAATCTTCTGTTACTCTCCGTTTTCTGCGAATAAATGTATTTTTATTATTATTATCCAGTCTGCCTTCTATGATCATGGCCGCGAGGAACGTTCCTTCACCTCAAATAATCGATAGAACTCCTGCCAGTCATTTTATTGTATACATGACTGAAGTATTCAAAAACATGGATATTTTCATTGGAATTATGGAGTTTCAAGAGTTTGCCTCTTTTCCTTTCAATCAATGGAAAACACAAATCCATGAAGGAAAAATCATTTGATTATCGGTGAACAATGTCTGTTAATATATTATTATGTATATCACTAAAAGGCCCTTCATTCGGACAGCACACATTTTCCATTCTATTGAAATTCACAGTTACTCACAACAACCATTTCCCTCAACAAACGAAACTATTTTTCGCTAATGTAACTGTTTCAAGAATAAATTTCCTGTGTAGGTGACTTCGTAAGGGCATTAGATTAAGGAAAACATTTTTTGGTTGAAGAATTGTTCTATGAAATTCATTTATTTCATGCTTGTTAATATATGTAAATCACCAACAGGCCTCTCGTTCGGACAGCACACCTTGACAAATATATTGAAATTTATATTCATACATTAACCCACGACTATTTCCCTCGAGAAATAAACCATTTTTTTAAATGTGACTCCTAAGGGTGTTCGATGAGACGGACAATTTTTGGTTGAAGAATCAACCAACCGACAAATTCATCAATTCCGTCCATTAGTCATTGGACATGGACCATACTTCCGGTTGACTTCAACTATGACATATATAGAACATGAATAGGTGCAAACTCTCTCTCACCTTCTGCAGGGGTGGGTGCGTTGAGGGTTGTATTATTATTACCCAGTAAAACTCATACTCTTGCGGAACACATCTAATTACTATTTCGACTGATACAGATATCTTATTAATACTCGATCAATGGTTTGGCGTCTGTCGATATTTTTCTTGACCGACTGACTGTCTGTCATCATGCGCCCCAACTGTCACTATTTCCCAGTTCAGGGACGCACTCAGGTTCAGAACCACCACAAACATGTGCGATGTAGTTTTTGTTATTCTCTGTCACTTTGTTGAAATAGATCAATTTATTTTTATTTCAATGAAGTATGTATAGATTAAGTACGTTAATGATGTTTATATTAGGCTTGCCTATTTGGAAATGAAGTTCTTCTATTTCTTCAACACAGGTTTGAATCTTCCAGTTCGAATCTCACTCCTTTCAGTTGTTGAAAAGAAGCTCGCGTCTAAGCATTAGTTGAAGAAAATCATTTATTTCATGGATCTATATCACTAACAGGCTCCTCTTTCGGACAGCACACCTTGACCACTCTATTGAAATTTATGACATTCACATCCGGGCAGTAATCCACAAATATAACTCTTTCTCGAATCAATACCCTGCAAAGGTGACTTCGTAAGGGCGTTCGAGTAAGGAGAAAATTTGTTGTTTGAAGAATCGTTTTATAAAATTTATCTATTTTATGCCCTCATTCAGACAGCACACCTTTTTCAGTCTATTGAAATTCAAAGCCAAGGAGTAACGCGAAACCATTCTTCCTTGAGGATTGAAGATAATTTTTTTTATGAAGAATGGTCCTATCAAATTTATTTATTTCTAGTTATGTTTGTTCATATATGTGTACACCTTTACCAGTCAGTTAAAGAAAAAATTATCCTCTGGTTGCTTTGCCATCAATGTAATATCTCGCGAACTTGGACGGTCATCTTCATTAATGGCATACTACTCATTTATAGAATCTCATCTGCGGTATGGAATTCCATTTTGGGGTTCTGGCAGCCAAACTCTATTGCAAAGCGTATTCGTCCTTCAAAAGCGAGCTCTGAGATTTATATTCAGAATTAAAATGCGAGAATCATGTAGACCAGTTTTTTCAGACAATAAGATTTTGACAATTTATGAAATTTTCATTCTTGAAACGGTATGCTTGCTTCATAAATATAAAGAAAGGTTAATGAACCTCAACAGGAAAA
>JAVJAQ010004268.1:0-10623 GCA_032362365.1 Zygogramma bicolorata | reverse complement strand
GTAAAATTTGGTTTGGTGCATACAGGAGCTCAACCCATCCTTCAGATTCAATGTGTGTGTGCATTCTGACCATCTTACGCTCATAAAGACGATCATATACTATACAAATATTATAATATTAACTGGGTAAATTTTTTTTTTTTCAGGAGCGGACTCTGTTGGTCATACAGAGGAACTGAAATACATTTTCGGAGGGGCAGAAGGTTCTTTAGGAGACCCTGAAGATTTCCCAAAATCAGATCAACTGACAATGAAACGAATGCTTGCATTATGGACTAACTTCATCAAATATCAGTGAGTATATATGAAATCGTAGAAACTGGTTCCCGATTCGAAAAAAAAGTGATTTCAATCAATCTATGGAAGCATATGTAGAACAGACAGAGCAAGCAGAAAAAACGTATCAACTGTACGAATAAATCACATTTCAATATCAGCTCTATCAAATATATGAGAAGGTATACCATCGATAGTATCAAATTACCATTATACTGAAAATAGTGAATTTATGCCCATAGAAATATAAAGTTGCGTTCTACTAATCTCAATAATTATTCAATTTCAGACACCCTACGCCGAAACAAGATGATCTCTTAGATAATATTATGTGGCCTGTTGTGGAAAATGAAAATATTCATTATTTGAATATCAATAGGACTTTGGAAGTCTTTTCAAATCCAAAAAATTACCAAGCAGTAAAAACAGTTTTCAATAATTATATCAAACCTCCCTTCAATGCGTTTTAGAAAATGTCTTTGTGATTTCTGACTTATGGAATAAATTTTTATATTTTGTAAATTGGCTCGTTTCCTTTCACTGACAACACACGTTACAAAATATATACCCGAGGGGGGCAATTCTTGAACCTCTCGTTCACTGAGCGTATACGTTGTTCCTAGGCAGCGACCAATCAGATCGTAGTAGAATAGCCCCCCAAAAGCTGAAACATATGTTCACCTCGAATGGCCTTTCTCATTGTTTATTTGGGTAGAAGTTATATTTGTTTGATTTGGTGATTGTTTTCCAGAATTTCCAAGGTTGTTTCACTTCGGAAATCCGGTGTACAAAATTCTGTGGAAATCTTGTTGAAATCCATAAAATCCAGAAATCCCACCTGAAATCCACTAGAAATCCTGATTTGGTGTACAAATTTTACGGGAGTGTTTTTTACACACCTCGAGAATTTTCCAGTTTAAAAACCTACCTGCATTTGAAAACACTCACCTGAAAGTAATTTCATTTCATGATTTGTAATTGAAAGGCTATTCAAGATGAAGTTTGTTTTCACGATAAGTCGGTATAATCTCGCTTTCTATTCAGAAGTATTCGTCAACTTCCCGACTGCGTCTTCTTCTTCGATTCGAAACGTCATTTTGCCCATCGGAATTCATGAAGTGCTTATATATCTTCGCTAACGGGTAGTTACGTACACAGTAAGTATCCCAGACATGATATTACAGTTATTACAAATTATCTCAGTACCAAACGGACATAAAGGTACTCATTCTCTTCCTCAAAAACCACAAACCTCTTTAATAACTAACACACTAATTTCCATCGTTTCATTAGTTATTTACTTGAATCGCCCACAGTTCTGCGAAAACTTTGTTCTGCGAATCGTTCGGCAGTGAACGATTTATCAAAATCTGTATTCTGGAGTTCATGCCACGATAATTCACAGGCAAACATTAGCCCATATTTTGAAACATGATTTGGAGTTAGACTGGATTCACACAGATCCGAAATCCGATGGTACGACGATCCGACAGCTTTCTGATTGGTCCAAATTGAAATTTAGCCCAATCAGAAAGCTGTCGGATCGTCGTACCATCGGATTTCGGATCTGTCTGAATTCAGCTTTACACTTTGAATCATTTATCAAGTTGTATTAATCATTTAAATGGTATTTTGGGAAATGAAAATTAACAACTGATAATAAAATTGATGAAACCAATAAGGTAGACGAAAGAAGTGTTTGAGCATCCAAAATCTTAGTCGTCTGATATGAAGTTAGTGTCGAGCACCAGCGCACAAATCTAGCTCCCACCCCCTACTCCTGAGGTCGGTTTACACCAGCAGTAGTGGACTGAGGTATTGTGGAGATCGCTGAATCGACTCGAAGATATTTTGTGATCCGTCTGAGTTCAGTGTTCAGTCAAGCAGTGTTAAAACATGAGCCAATTATTTCCATTCACCTTATAATTGAAGAGAACAACTTTGTGATATGTTTTTCATAACAATGGACTGTGTACATACACTCGGAAAAATGTATGTGTGAGGATTTGGCGACCACGCCAGAAAAAAGTTTTTCCCGAAAAGTAGTCTTTGAGACAGATTCTGATATGATGGAAAATGTTGAGTACTTATATATAGTAAGTATAACGCCTGTTCAATAGCGACTGAGAGTGGACAGTATAATTCGTTGATAATTGTTGCGTTTGAATCAAAAACTATGCAATTAATCTAATCAAGCTGTGATTTCGCTTACCAAATCCGAATCGGTGTAGATTGAGCTGCGATGCTTGTGGTAGGATGGGTGATTATCCAATCTTGGGTAATCGGACGGTACGAAAAACTGAATCATTTTCTTGCTTGACACAGTGCGTAAGAGAGAGAGAAAGAGAGCGAAACAAAACGAGAACTCGATCGGAGCGAACCGTGAACGGGTTGACAATTCATGAGCTACTGACTGCTGACTGTGAATTCCATTCTTGAGGCCAATTGGAGAGAATAACGAAATCACAGCAAAACGCAAAAACTTATACAATGTAATTAATATAAAAAGTGAGAAAGAGATAATATTAACAATAAATATATATACAACAAAGGGTGATGATGAGCCGTAACGAAACATACCGCTCACCTAAAATATAAAATATTTCACATAATTTGACTATCCGTGGGTAGAGGACATAGTTTTTTTTGGGACGTTTAAATGTTCCGTGAGATGTTCGAACTGATGCTACTCGAGCGACACCATCAGAACCTGGGTGAGTTTCCACAATGCGCCCAATCTCCCAGCGCAAGGGAGGTAAATTATCCGATTTTATGAGAAATACTTTTCCAGGAGTGACGGTGACGGGAGAAGTCAACCACTTACTGCGGCTGTTGGAGAGTGTGTAAATATTCTTTTGACCATCGAGTCCAAATATCCTGATGGAGACGCTGGAGTAACTGCCACCGATTCAACCGATTCAACTTCAAACCTTGCAAATCGTTTTCGGGGAGCGAGTTTAAGGGTTCTAATGTCAGGAAGTGGCCAGGCGTAAGAACTGAAAGGTCGTTCGGGTCTAAGCTAAGAGGACAAAGTGGGCGTGAGTTGAGCACTGCCTCTATTTGAATTAGAATGGTGTTGAACTCTTCGTAAGTGAGGAGTTGATCTCCTATAACTCGAACGAGGTGAGTTTTTACAGATTTCACCCCTGCCTCCCATAAGCTTCCGAAATGAGGTGCGGAAGGGGGATCGAAATGCCAATGAAGAGTTTCGGGGCGCAGTCAGTGGGATAGTGGAAAAGTCCCTTCATCGAGAAAACACATCAGACCAGGTATTAGTCCGCTAATCGAAGAAAAAAAAAGTTCATTACCTTTGGTGAGTACAAGCTGATCAGATTGAAAACCCAAAGAGCCGCTTCGTCGTACCATCACGGTGAGTCGAGTCTCCTCTTTGTATATCCTGAAATCTTTATCATAAACATTTTTAAGGAGTCTAGGATTGGGGAAAACGAACAGGAACAAATCGAGTGACACAGATCACACCAACACTCGTTTTTGTGTGATACAGAATCACACCAACGCGTGATTTGTACAAAACCAAAAACAGAAACAAAGAACTAGATTAAACTGAAATCACCAACATTCGCTGTGAATTCTTGACTGATTTTACAAGTAGATTTAGAATACTTTTCATTTTATGACTTATATTGATAACCTTATTGAATCATATTCATCATTGAAGTTATCATTATATAAAATATATTCAGATACCATTTCTACTTTTGATGGATCCTCTGGAAATCTCGAAATTTCCATAAATTCTGTTGACAGGTTTCATATTAGATATCATGACGATGATCAAATTGTCAATGTATTATTATCAGCATAATCTTGAGTGAATTGCTATTTATAAAAAATGTTTTGATTAATACTTTTGGAGTCAGATTGAGCCTTGATAACTTGGAACAGAATCTATTTACTATCATATCAAATAAAAAAGAACGAACACATGTTAGATTTAAGGAAAGGAATTCTAATTTTACACACTGAGTTTATTTTCGAAATAAATTCAGATACTAATATGGACCAACCAAAAAACGAATATTCATGTAAGACAATATGAATACCAATCATTGAAAGAATTTTACGAAACTAGAAAATTCGACTACAAGCTAATATGTTAGTTCAACGCCCAGATTCATTAGAAGAGGCAATGAACCTGGTACTTGAGGACAAAAATTTCAAACAAATACAAAACATGACAAAGTATTTTTACGAAACTCAAATATTCGACTATAAGATGAAATGTTAGTTCAACACCCAGATTCATATGAAGAGGCTATGAACCTGGTACGAAAATTTCAGTCAAATACAAAACATGACATTAGAAAACCAACTACCCTACAAGTCTCAAAGACCAAATATATAATTAAAATATTACCAACAACCACAGTTTGTCCAGCAACGAGTACAATCGCAACATTCCTCAACAACAACTCCAACCCCAATATCAACATGGCATGGTTCAACCTAATGTACAGACTCAACTACAATTTCAACCCGAATATGAAAAAGGCATGATACGGACTTAATTTCCAATTCAACCGAAATCCGACAATGTTGAAAACAATTATTATTTTCAAAAATAATCCTAATATGAGAAGGAACTCAACGATTGAAGAACTTCACACACAAGACTGTGATGTGACACCCCCGTTATGTTCACACAATACACAAAAATTGTTAAACGATCAAATTGGTTCACAATTTGGAAACGATGTACCTGAGCAAGGAGATTTTCATTTCGAGAATATCAATACAACTATTGATGAATTCAATGAACCAACAGACAATGAAGACAAGACAAATTTTTAAGATCTGCCTCAAATGAAAGGGGACATATAATAGAGTTGCATTCAGCAATAGTAAACAGGCTACCGTATATAGAAATAAAAAAATCAGCTCTAAAGCTACCTATTCATACAGGATGTCATACTTCCATATTAGGACCCTCTATTGCATGAAAATATCACCGAGGAAGAATTTATAAAGTACTTTCACAATTAAAAACATCGCCAGGAGAAAAACTTATTTCATATAAAGGACTTATTCCAGCCTTATCTGAATTTCAATATAACTACATGATAGAATTTTTATTATTACCTTCCCATGAATCCTCCGACTATATTCTAGGATTAAAAGAATTTTCGAAACCAGATACTACAGTCAGATTCTGTTGAAATACCTTTCTTTTGTAGACAACCACATAAAGAACAATATACTTCTGAAATACCAGCTTTTGAGCTTTTTAGATGTTGCAGAAAAAAATTACTTTTGCTGAAAACTTCCGAGCAAGTTTTGAGTATGCAGAAGTATCATTACCAAAAATAAGCCCCTGTTACAAAATAAAATCTCTGGAAAAATACGAACAGATCTCATGAATAAAGAAGAGAGAGATGCTATACTGAAGCTTTTTAACAAATATAGTGACATTTTTTCATGACGAAAAGAACACTCTCGAATTTACCTCGAAATCAAAACGTCGAATGAAATTTCCATTCATACAGAATCATATAGGTTTCCACATTTCTATAAGCAAGAAGTACAAAAACAAATTAACAAAATATTAACTGATAAAATTATCAGACCCTCAATATCCCCATGGAGCTCACCTATTCGGAAAGTACTAAATAACTAGATGCTTCAGGAAAAAGAAAATGGAGAATTGTAGTAGATTATAGATAATTAAATGATAAAACTTTTGATGATAGGTACCCCATTGACGATATTCTTGACAAGTAAGGCAAATTTCAATTTTTCATCTTTAGATTTGACATCTGTATTTCATCAAATTGAAATGAATCCTAACTCATACCAAACAACGGCCTTCAATATTGAAAATGGACATCACGAATATCTTCATATGCCATATGGTTCAAAGAATGCTCCAGCTACATTCAAAATGAAATCATTCTTGTATACATTGTTGACGGCATTATTATTTTTTCTACATCACTTCAGGAACATGTTTCTGATCTGATGATCTGAGTCAAGTTTTTCAGAGGCTTCGTGACGCCAAACTCACTATTCAGCTAGATGAATCTGAATTTTTACGAAAAAATGTTGAATTTTTAGGACGTATAATAATTCCAGAAGGAATTAAACCAAATCCTTATAAAATAAAAGCAATATAAACTTACCCTTTACCACCAACAGCCAAGGGGTTCAAAACATTTTTAAGACTGTTAGGCTATCACAGAAAATTCATTAGGAATTTTGCAAATATAACCAAACCTTTTACCAAATGTTAAAGAAAATGAGAATAAGAAAATACACATCATTTCGGATATTCACATCCGTACAGGAAGGCAAAAAGCCGAATACTCTTCAGACACTGAACACACAACTGAAGAAAACCCATTTCGTGAAATACCGAACAAGAATTAAATGAATTCCAAACCCAAATATCTCTTCGTTGTAGCCAAAATGCTATTACACCACGTGTAACGATACAAAAAGTATTTGATAAAACCAGACTCAATATGGTTTTATCCAACCAAAACTTTCAACAAAACCTAGAAGAAAAAATAAAAAACTGTTTACAACAAAAACGTACATATGGTACAGTAATACAAGAACTACAACCTATTTTGGTTTCAATTTTTCAAAAATACTTCGAAAACGCCGCATTTCAATTCATTCAAAGTAACATTTTACTTTGAGACATTACAAGTGAACAAGAGAAAATAAAATATCATGAAATCAAGGCTATACATAGAAGAATTATTAAAAACGAAATTAGCCCTCTCACGGATTTTTTTTCTGGCCCAATATGATAACTGATGTGCGTGATTATATGTGAGAACTGTCAAAAATCAAAATATGAAAGGCACCCCTAGGAAATTAAATTCTAACCAACCTCAATCGGAGAATATTCTTTGGAACATATTCATATGGATATTTTTCAATAAATGAAACGAAATTTTTAACATTCACGATTCGCTCATGCATATCTTATTCAACTCAATGCATTGAATATTATCGACGGAATTTTAGTATTCTTTCACATTATGGAATAACTACAAAAATCGCATGAGACTGAGGCAGTGAATTAAAAAAAAATTGTCGAAGATTACTGTGAAAAACACAACATAAAACTACATCATGTAAAACCCAAAAATCTAAATAGAAATGCTACATTTTGAACAACTCCATTCGACATTACTAGAAGAAATCAGAATACTGAAACAAGAATTTCCACAAAGATCAATGTCATCTCACATGGTATATGCAGTTTTGAGATATAGGTAACCATACAATTCATTCAGCAACTAAATATACCCCTTTTTAAATAAATACATTACATAACAACTGGAAAATTATTGTCCCTCTACTTGAAAAAAATGATCGAAATATAAATATAATGAATGATATATCATATGGACTATACATCGATCCAACTTTATTGTGGACAACACATAACACACAAAATCTTAGGAAAAGAATATCTCCAATCACTGGAGTTTTATATAGAAAACGGTCTTTTCTGTCAATTAAATATCTAAAAATGATTTATTTCAGTCTCATTTATTCAAAATTACATTATTTGATATCTGTTTGGGGAACTGCGTCAAAATATGTATTAATACCATTAAAATCTTTACAAAATAAAACCCTCAAATGTATTTATAAATTTCCATTACTAGAGCCAACTAGTAAACTATACAAACCGAGAAACCTATTAAATATAGATTCTTTGTTCAAGTCAAGAATTTGTGTTTTCATCCATTCAACTAAGAGTGAATATAAATATTCAAATCTTTCCTACATAATATGTTCTGATAGCCATAATCATCTAACCAGGCAGTTGAATAATTTGAAAACCATACAAATAAAAAGCGATCTTGGAAAAAATCGTTGTACTTTTCTGGAATAAAAATTTATAACAGTCTACCTACACACATAAAAACTATCAATTCTGTTGCGAAATTCAAAATAGAGATCGAAAGATATTTCACAGCTATCAATAATAATGACTGATTATCCACAAAATTATTTTCATAATGTATCGATAATGCCTGATTCAACTAATTCATATATGCTATTTTATACCCATCGTTTCATTTATATATGTATATGCAGCTGACATAATACTTCATTTCATTTGTTTCTTAATTTGTTCATATATATGTATTTTTTGCCTTTTTTTCAATTTCCTCTATAAACATGTATGTTTCTTGGGATCATTAAAGTAATTATTACCTATATAATAAATATAAACAACGATGAAGCAGAAGCAAACCTAGAAAAAATTAATATACAAAGAAGCCCCAGAAATAAATCTTAACCAGCAAGTGTATTCATAGGGAGGTCGAACCAATAGAAAATAAAAACCTTAAGTTGAAAACTCGAAAGGAGACTCATCGTAAAAAAATTAAACCTCAACGTATTGTTTCAGATGCAAACAATACTTCTCATTGGAAAAATTATGACAGGAGGACAACAGATCAAGTTGAAGACTCTGAATAACCCCATTCTTCCCTTTTCTCTTAGACAAGCGAGAATTCCAATTATAAAACATTTTTCCATGAAATACTTGGATTTGAGGAAATTTTACCAACCTTTACAAAGTATTAAAGGCAATGCAGAGACAATTCATAATTTAGTTTCAATAAAGGACGAATTATATTCTCAACTCCAACATATGCATCAACATTTTACTTATCTCCGTGAACAAATCATGAATGAACTCATGAATGTAGGAGGTAGAATTCATAAATGGCTGATTTCCACTTCATATGATGAAGACGGTGAAAGATATGATAAGGCTCTTGCAAAACTGTCCGAAAATCAAAATAATTTAAATCATAACTTGAAGAATTTTTCAAATATAATTCAAGATTTCATGAATAAAACAGTTCCAAATTCAGAGATAATAGAAATGATACAATAACAAAAAGTATTGTCCAAAGATTGAAAGGAAATGCAGTATTTATACGACTACAAAATTCTTCAGACACAATGATTATTGATAGTCAAAATTTGCTGTCCCCTGTTTCATAGTGCTATACTATCAATTGATGAATTAAAGAAACTAATTAATATAATGTTTACTCTATACAAAATATTCCGAATTACTCAATCATATTATTATAATCAAAAACAGAAATTCGCTCAAGTAATGAGAGAATTCTGTTCATTATTGTTTTATCGGTACTCCAGAAAAAAGTTCATGAGATTTTCCATCTCTTCCCTATCCCTATCACTGATGAAACTATTTTACCCCTTGAAACCTTACATAATGCTGAACTCGATATATCATCACTATGCTGATGAAACTTGTATCAAAATTGAAGACAGCTGCATCCGATACGTCTAAAACCAAATTTCAAATAACGACTCTAGTCCTATAATTATTATGGGGCAACTCACTAGCAAATGCCAAACAACATAAATCCAAATATTACAATACATTGTTGAACCAATGCATATTTAATTGCTATACCATTCAAGCAAATTCATATGGAAGAACTTTTCCAAGAGATTGGTTTTCAAGAAATTACTCAGTCTCAACTAATATACTTCCCCTATCACTGCAGAGTGAAAATTAATGGCGATGTATATAGTAATGACGTTCCCACCATTAAATGAATACCACTTCAATTACAACTGGACACTCTCTAGACTGTCAAGAGGAGATCCACCCCCATATAGATACGCTAGAGAAAATCAACCTGAATGGCCTTAGTCATACCCAGAAGATAGCTGAAAAGACGCAATTATACAATATGCGACAACCGGAAGAAAACATTTCTGCGCAGTATATTTTATTCATTGTGCATATCATTGTATATAGACTACCTAGTAGGCTAACGCTAATGTATTTACCGTTGGATAGAAATATCATCGCTACAGCGATCTTTTTGACCGGCACGTGGAGTCGAGACAGGCTCGTATTGAAAAAATTGTAAGCAAATTAATTCAAAAAAGATGACTAATAAACTATGAGTACTCTTCGCTTGAAATAGTGTAATCATATTCGTAACATTGAAGTGGAGTGTTAATTCATGAATATTTCTACAAATACTTATGAAAAAAATCTGACCTGAATAATTCAGTGATTCAGACAAAACTAATAATATAATTGACGTTATCAAAAAAACACTTTATTGTGTGATTTCCACTAGACAGTTTGCCAAACCGCTACACGTGCTTTACTACACAATAGCTTTTTCAGGCCTACAGAAGCGTCCTATAGTGAAACACGTGTAGCGGTTTGGCAAACTGTCTAGTGGAAATCACACAATTGATTTTCAATGAAATTTTCCTGTATTTTCACCAAGTCGGCCATTTAAGTGATATAATTTAGAGTAAATAGATCCATATTATATGTAGTTGAATATTGGAATG
>JAVJAQ010004267.1:0-29840 GCA_032362365.1 Zygogramma bicolorata | reverse complement strand
ACTCTAAATATAACTTTCAATCTATCTCGTGTATAACATTACTACTGGGATATTGGTCATAATTTTAAAAGGCCTTACTGATATTTTTTTCAGCGGTTATGTATTCCTATCAAGATAGACCAACCAAACCACAATTCTAACTTCGACAGCCTGTTGCTTAGATTGCGATATTGATCAAGATATGTCAGTAATAATAAGATTCTCATGAGAATATGAAGATTTTAATCACCAGATTGAAAAAACCTAGAGAAACTGTTATCTCGCTTCAATCTCAATTTCAATCTTTCATTAAGAGTTGAGCTTTTGCATCACAAATTTGCGATAGAAAAATTTGAGAGCTTAGCTATGATAACAGAGATTTATTCGGAGTTGAAATGTTCGGAGCGGAGCACACAACACAGGCTTGTTGTTAAAAAACATTCAGTACAGTTTCAGCTTCCCTATTGATTTGGTACTATTTGTACAAGCTTAAAATAATACACTTCTAATGGTGAATATTTTTTCAAATTTTACTATGAACACAGATGGTCACAGGTAATAATATCGTCACATTTGCCACAATAAAAGTTCATATTCGATGAGAATTTCCGGAGCAGTAAAAACACGTTGCTTTATTACAGCTGAGAAATCATTTTCAAACTGTATGAAATAAAGACACAAAGTAACAAAAATTTGTGGCGTTTTGGTGTTTCCAATAACCTCACTTGTGCCTGTGCCTGTACCATGTGACTAACGGCCTAACCTGATTCCGTCTCGAGAAATTCTCTGTTCTCACTGCAAAAATTTCAGTATTGGCAACAACGTGTTCTATGGAGCGAGTGATCGAAAATTAATAGGAATTTTAACTATCAGCGCAACCTTGAGGCGGAATCAGGAACATCTACACCCTGTCTATAGGTTTGTCTGAAACGATATCGCAACACTGAAAGCACCATAATATAGACATCTTAGCATTCCGATTGACCATATATTTCGTTGTCATGACGTAATTTTGTTCTGAAAACAAAAAGTGAAAGAAGGTAGGATACCATGGACATTTCGACTAATGGACCAGCTATCATCATCATGACAGTTTTTCACATAGCTTGATGCGGAATAGAGAGAGAAAAGATATGCACATTGAACAGATATTGTGAAGGACAATTTGTACAAATTTACTGGATTTTACTTCAAAAACATATTTTGGAAGAGAACAATTCACCAACAAAGCCATTTCGGTACTTCCCTATTTATGAATTCAGTGATTTTTCACAAGTTCAAACGGTTTCAATGATAAAATATAAGAAGAAAGGAGAAGAAAGTAGGTAGAGCTCCTAGTGTGAAATTTGGGCGCTTCACTCTACCATTGACATATACATTTATATGATGATTTTTTTTGAATGTTAAGGATAATCAATGGATATATGCCTATTCACCTTATATTTTTTTGGGAAAGGAAAAATCCTGCTTGAGGAAGCTATTGTAAAGCGAAACACGTGTCGCGTTTTGTAAATCGATTGTCAAGGAGAATATTACAGAGACATTTATATGACATTTTTGGATGGAATTTGATGATTCGATGGAATTTAGATGAAAATAAATGAGTCCTAGGTAGGTTTTTAATCAACACTATCAATACAAAATGTACAATACACGTTTACTCTTCGTATTTATGCAACTCTTTGAAATATAGATATGCCGCCCTCAATGCGTTGTTCACAAATACAAGTGTGATTATGGCTTGAATGCAATCAATCACTTTTGTCAGGTGCACTATTCAAATTTGTGAGTGGATAAATCGTTTAATTCTTTCGAAGTATTCTGTGTACATATTTGAGGAAATTGTTAATTAAGAAGGTAGTGAGGTATTTTTCATACCGCATGATTAGTTCATCGTTTCTTGTTTTTCGTAAATGATGGCATTTCCATCATCTGAGATTTCCTTCATCATAAAACATGATTTCGATACCTACCCTGACATTTATCCACCAGAAATGTGAAACACCTCGATTCTGCACGCAAATGATACAAAATATCAGTATATGATTGCATATCACGTTAAAAATTTCCGGTGTGTGTGTGTGTGAAAGAGAGCTGGCATCGGAGAATCCATTTGCCACAGACATTTATTAATTTTTTTTTTATTTTTTTTATTATTCACTAGATTTCGAGTCTATTTTCGCGGAGAAAATTTACTAATATGTCTAGAATAGTTTTATTATTCAAACTTAGTACAGTGGTTAAGTTGATAGGTAATGGTATATTTTTGCTAATAAAGTAATTTAAAAGGGTTTGACTAGTTTGTTGGTATTTTTTACATGCGAAAAATATATGATTTAGGTCCGCAATTGATTCGTTATCACAGTTACAGATATCCGTTTCTTCTAAGCCTATTTTGTGGAGATGTGCAGGATATTTTCCATGATTTAATTTCAAACGTGTAACGGTGACAGAGTAGGCTCTGCTGACTGCGTATTCGTCTATATGTGGAATGCGACACGGCAACGAACGATGAATTAACACATAGGGATTTTTCGACTTTTGTACAAAATCTGTCCAATTGTTCTCCCACATTGTATAGGTTTCTTTTTTGCCAAGAGTTATTATATCTTTAAAATCATATTTGTTTACGATGTTATCAAACTTCGTTGCTTCCTTGGCTAAACCATCAACTCTATTATTTCCTAAGATTCCAGCATGACCCAGATAAATATCACTTCTTGCTTTCGTAAGGACAATGCCTGGAGTGATTTTTTTATATTACACAAATTTGTAGAGGTTGAGAGGTTTTTATACGATATATCATCAATGGCGTTAAGGGCGGATTTGGAGTCTGACATAATGATAGCGTTTTGTGTTGGTTTTTGAATAACCATCCAATCTAGCGCACTTTCAATAGCTAAGATTTCGGCTGTGAATATGGAAGAGAATTCAGGTATTTTGTATTGGATATTTATATTGAATTCAGGGATCAAAATTGCGACGCCTGTACCATTTGGTGTTTAGAACCATCTGTGAAGATTTCAAAGAAATTATCGTATTTAGCTAGAATGTTCTTTGGTTCAATTTCATTGGCAGAGTGGATCTCAGAATATGTAGGGAATATAACAGTTGGTCTGAACATTACCTTTGCAAGTTTCAGATTGAATATCGGAAGTTTTGGTTGTGAAGGTATTAAGTTGATAAGTTTGTTATATGTTATGCTGGCATCGGCCAAGGGTGGGCTATTTTTTTTAATCCAAAATGTATTCTCCAAATTTTCTATCGAAAGTTGAGGAATCATTCGATTCAGTTCATTGGAGGAGGTGACATTTTTTAAATAACATATTTTCTTAAAGGCAAAAAAATTACGTCTAATACTCAAGGGCGGCTCTCTTGCTTCTGCAAGAATAGCTTGAATGGGTGATGATTCAAAAGCTCCAATGCATATTCTAATAGCATGATACTGTATTCTATCATTTTTTTTCAAATGGACGTTAGCCGCGGAACCGTACAAGATACTTCCATAATCAAGTATTGACCGAACATATGCCCTATAGAAAAGGAGAGCGATCTTAGGATCGGCTCCCCACTTAGTTTTAGTGACACATTTTAACATATTCAGTCCCTTTTCGGCTTTACTCTTTAGGTGGTTGATGTGGCTGGACCAGAGAAGTTTGTTGTCTAATACAACGCCTAAATATTTATATTCTCTCTTTATCGGTATTTCGACACCACTCAGAGTAATTTTGTCGGCGGTTCGAAGTCGATGTCTGGTGAAGAAAACTACTGCCGATTTTTCAGGTGACATTGTTAAAGCGTAATCACCAAACCATGTCTTAAGGCAATAAAAAATATATTTCAGTACTTTAACACATTGATGGAAGTTATCCTGTATAGTATAAAAACAAAAGTCATCAACATATTGTATAATTTTCACGCCAGAATCAAACATGTTATGTAAGCTATGAGTGTATGCATTGAAGAGCAAAGGACTGAGAACCGCGCCTTGAGGTAAACCGTTATAAACCATCCTGGGCCCATGCAAGTTATTATTCTGGTCTTTGATATAAATTTTTCGGTTTCTATACAGATTTACTATATTGTTTGATGTATGAGGATCAACATCCAACGAAATTAAACTTTCAGTGAGTGAGTTCAGATCTACAGATTCATATGCACTTTTCAAATCTACAAAGAGACAACCTACATATGAGTTTTTTGAGAAGGAGCATTGTATGTCCGTAACAAGTTGAGAGACAGCTTCTGTAGTTCCCATGCCTCGTCGAGATCCATATTGTGACTGTGGTAATTTGGAATTGTATTCAAGAAATCAATCCATTCTAGTTTTTATCAGTCGTTCATATGTTTTTGTGATGCAAGACATAAGGGATATAGGACGGTAGGAGGATGTTGAATTTGGATCTTTATTTGGTTTTAGTATGAGGACTATAATAATCTCTTTGAGCTCCTCAGAGATGTCATTTTCCAGCCACCATTTATTATAAATTTTGAGAAGCGTTTTCTTAGCTAATATGGACAGGTTATTCAGCATTTTATACGTTATACTGTCGTAGCCAGGTGCAGTGTTGTGATGGGACAAAAGGGCAGACTCCAATTCCGTAAAACTGAAAGCATGATTAGGAAAGTTGCTAGACTTGCATTTTGTTTTTTGATAAGACTTATTGCTTACAGATGAGGGGGCAAAATAGTCCAGCAACTTTTCTATCATATCTGTAGGTATATTAGAGTTTGATTCCTGATATTTACGGTTGGATATTTTTTTTTATAAAATTCCAGATTTTATTAATAGGGGTGTTTTTATTTAAAGTGTTAAGAAACTTTTTCCAGCTATCATTACTCTTTGTTTCAAAAAGGAGTTTAGTTTGGGATTCAATATTTTTATAGTTTAGGTAGTTTTTCCAGTTTGATGTACTTTTGTATTTTAGAAGAGCTTCTTTCCTTTTTGATATCATCTGTGAACATTGTATATCCCACCAAAGAGGACGAGGCGTTTTGATACATATTGGTTCGTTAGCTTTCATTGATAGAGATGCTGAGTATCCTATCATGGAGATGAAATCAACAAGTGATATATCATCTTCTGTACACTCAAGTATTCGATCATCGATTATATTGGAAAAAAGGAACCAATCTGCGAAGTTATCGTTCCATTTGGTGGAAGGTACAACATTCTGGGTTTGATAATTCGTTATAAACTCTAATTTGATAGGAAAATGATCTGAACCCATGGAATCAGGAAGAACAGACCATTTTAATTTACTTACTAAATCTGGAGATGAGATGGAAAGGTCAACTGAGGATTTATTTTCCGTCGGTCTAGTGATTTTGGTGGGAGATCCATCGTTCAGTATAACGTAATTGGTATTGTTTAATGCTTCTACGAGTCGCGTACCACTCGCCTGATCATTATCTGATCCCCATAATGTGTGGTGACTATTGAAGTCTCCGCAGAAAATGGCGTTGTCGCTAAACTGTGCGAATAATTTTTCCCAGTCTTTGGAGCAAACATTGTGCTTGGGAGGCTTATAAACAGATACTAAGGAAAGGTTTAGGTCCTCTATGACAATTGCACAAGTTTCAATGTTTTTATTGAAGTTTTGTTTCATTGTTTTAGTTTTATATTTGAGATTTTTTGAAACCAATATTGCGACGCCTCCTTTTCCATCATTCCTATTTTGTTGTATACTGTTGTAGCCATGGATGTTCACAATTTTTCCTGGATTTAGCCAGGTTTCGCAAAGAATAAGTATATCGAAAGTTTCCAACGAGAGTAAGTTTAATAGATTGGGTTTACGTTTGTTTAAAGAAAAAATATTCCATTGTAGTATCTTTAATGGTCTAGTAGCTTGATTCATCACTAATACTTATTGAGTCGAAAGTATCGAATTCAAGAATAGATGCAATATTTTCTCTGATTGTTGGATCTATATTTATGCTAGATTCAGTTGAGTTGTTAGATTTAGGGTTAAAATGATTAAGAATAAATTTGGATATACTTTCAACAATTTTTTCTTTATATTGCCGGAAGTCCTCCCGGTAAGGGTTGGGGATTATTGGGACAGATTCTGTTACTTTGGACCCTATGTTATTCATATTTGTGGGAAGGGGAGTAGTTGGAGGGGATGAAGCTTTACGCTTCTTAGAAGGTAATTTGGGTTTGTGGAGCATGTAGTTAGGAACAGGATTTTGGGATTGTGAAGATTGAGGAAGGGGTGGGAAGTTTTGAATGTTATTGAAAATTGCAAATCTATTGTTCACTGCTACTTTCGAATATGATGGGTTGTTAACAATGGTTTCTGCTTCCTTGAAGGATATATTTCTTGAAGCCATTTCTTTTTTGATATTGTGTTGTTTATTGTACATCGGACACTGTTTGGATATCGTAGGGTGATCTTTATTTTGACAATAAATACAAAAAATGTCCGAAGTGGAACATTCTGATTTGCTGTCATGTATATTAGCACAAGTTCGACATCTTTGCGTCTTTGATTTGCACAATTTCATGCTGTGACCGTATCTTAAGCATTTGTAGCATTGTACAACTGGGTGAATGTAAGGCTCCACTGTGAATGATGTTAAATTGATTCTTATTTTATCAGGAATAACATTACCTTCAAAAGTTACAATTACTAATTGCCGATCAACCATTCTATCTTCACCATTTTCAGTTATTTTTCTCTTCATTCTCTGTACTTTGACAACTTTAGAATTATCACATTCAATATTTTTTAGTAGGAAATCCTCTGAAAAGAAGGTATCCACCCATCTTATGAGGCCCTTCCGATGATTATAAAATGACGGAATATAAGCTATCAACTCATTCTTTTTTATAACCTCGTGATTAACTAACGAATTGGCTATTTCGTAGTTTTTGAAAATAACTTTTACTCTACTCACTCCCACTGAAGTTATATCTATTATATTTTGTTTGAATTTATTATCCGCGAGCAAAAAGTAACCAATTTTAATCGGAAACAACCTAGTCATATATTCCTAATGAATATACCCATTGTTATAATCCAAGTGTTTACCAATGCTCGTAGACGCTGAGTTTGCATTATATTCCATATATAAACGCGAGAACGCATCATTGTTAGATTTTTACGTTTGATCCAGCACAGCTACCGAGCAATTGTATTCATTTTAAAAATAAACGAAATTTTTAAAAAACCAAATCGTTGCCCAGCAACTTTAATTGGCGCAGTCGGTAGGATAGTGGAAGTGTCCCTTCAACGAGAATACACGTCAGCCCAGCTGTTAGTCCGCTATTCGAAGAAACAAGAAGGAGTTGGCGACCTTTGGTGAATACAAGCTGATCATTCCGAAGTCCCCTAGAGCTGCTTCGTCGTACCATCACGGTGAGTCGAGTATCCTCTTTGTACTTCCTGAATTTGTTTACCATAAACATTTCAAAGGAGCTTAGGTTAAGGAAAAACGAACAGAAAGAAAAACAGAGTGATACAGATCACTCAAACCAAAGTTTTTGTGTGATACAGATCAACAAAAACAAACAAACAAACAAACTAAGTAGAGTAGAGTAAAATACCAAGTTTCAAAGTGAATTCTTGAGTGATTTTACGTGTAGATTTAAGAAAAAAACCAAGTAGATTTAGAAAATATTTAACCCATATTTATTTTATGACCGATATTGACAATTTGATTGAATCTTTTTCATCATTAAACGTTTCAAACATGGCCCAAGAAATTAATTATACATTGTTCAAAATTTATTCAGATACCATTCCTACTTTTGATGGATCCTCTGAAAACCTTGAAATTTTTATAAATGCCGTTGATAAGTTCCATACAAGATATCATGGTAATGATCAAATTCTTAACCAATGTATTATCAGTATAATTTTGAGTAAATTAAAAGACAGAGCACAATTATTGATCAGTTCACGAACAGAATTAAATACGTGGCTATTGATTAAAAATGAATTAAGAAACACTTTTGGTGACAGATTGAGCCTTGATAATTTAGAACAAAAACTATTTACTTTGATACCTAATAAAAATGAACATATGTTAGATTTTGGAAAAAGAATTCAAGTTTTACGAAGTAAACTCATTTTCAAAATAAATTTAGATCCTGATATGGATCAACCAACAAAAAGAATTCATATTAGACAATATGAATCTCAATCATTGAAAGTATTCTTGAGAAACTTAAACATTCGTCTACAAGATAAAATCTTAGTCCAACATCCAAATTCATTAGAAGAGGCTATGAATTTAGTACTCGAAGATGAAAATTTTAGACAAATACAAAATATGACTTTACAAAACCAACAACCACAAAAGTCCCAAAGACCTTTACAACAACAATTTTACCAACAACCACAAATTGTTCAACAACGCATACAACCGCAACATTCTCAACAATATGGCATGATACAGAATCATGTACCACAATTTCAACCACATTATCAAAATGGCATGATACAGTCTCATGCAAGGAATCAATTTCCAAGTCAACCTATAGCAATACAACCTCAAGCTATAAATCAAAAATTTCTAACTAACAAACAAGTATTTGGTCCTCCACAAAACGTCTGGAAACCAAAGAATAAACAACTGAATACACCAGTTGAACCCATGTCAACTACATCTCGAAATACGACAATGATTAAACCAAATAATAATATTTTCAAAAATAACCCTAATATGAGAAGAAATTTCATTAGCGAGGAACTAAACAATCAAGATTCTGATATAACACCCCAGTTATATTCATATAATACACAACAATTGTTAAACCATCAAATTAGCTCGCAATTTGAAAATAATATACCCGATCAAGACGATTTTGACTTTGAAAATTTGAATACAACTTTTGATGAAGTTGATGAACCAACAGAACAAGATGATGAGACAAATTTTTACAACCTGCCTCAAATGAACGAGATCACATAATAGAGTTGCATTCAGCAGTAGTAAACGGGTTACCGTATATAAAAATACAAAATCCACCTATAAAATTACTTATTGACACAGGATGTCATACTTCCATGCTGAGACCCTCTATTGCAGAAAAATACTACCCAGAAAGAATTTTTAAAGAACCTTCTCAATTAAAAACATCATTAGGAGAAAAAGTTATTCCATATAAAGGACTTATTCCAGCCTTTCCTGAATTTCAGAGTAATCACATGATAGAATTTTTATTATTTCCTTTTCATGAATTCTTTGACGGTATACTAGGATTAAAAGAATTAAAACATCTCAATTTAAGAATTGATTTTAAAAACCAAATATTACAGTCAGAGTATGTTGAAATACCATTTTTTTATAGACAACCCCACGAAACACAATATACTATTGAAATACCAGCTTTTGAGAGTATTGTACAAAAATTCCCAGTTGAAATTCAACGAGGAGAAATTCTAATTCCAAAATTACAATTTAACAATCTTGATGTTCCAGAAACAATAACTTTTCTGAAAACTTTCGAGCAAGATTTGAAATATTTAATAACACTAATAAAACTATTGCAGTAACATTATTTGAACCTTTTCCTTGTAATCCAATACATGAAGATAACTTTGAATTTTATCACGCAGAAGACTTATTACCAAATATAAGCCCCTGTAAACAAAAGAAAATTTCGAAAAAAATTCGAACAGATCATATGAACAAAGAAGAAAGAGACGCTATATTAAAGCTATGTAATAAATATAGTGACATTTTCTATGACGAAAACAAAACGCTTAAATTTACTAATGTTATTGAACATGAAATTAAAACATCAGATGAAATTCCCATTCATACAAAATCATATAGATTCCCTCATTGTCATAAGCAAGAAGTTCAAAAACAAATTGACAAAATGTTGAAAGATGGAATTATTAGACCGTCAATATCTCCTTGGAGCTCACCAATTTGGATAGTTCCCAAAAAACTAGATGCTTCAGGAAAAAGAAAATGGAGAATTGTAGTAGATTATAGAAAAGTAAATGAAAAAACTATTGACGATAGGTACCCCATACCAAACATTGACGATATCCTTGACAAGCTAGGCAAATGTCAATATTTTTCAACTTTAGATTTAGCATCTGGATTTCATCAGATTGAAATGAATCCAAATTCAATTCAAAAAACAGCTTTTAATGTTGAAAATGGACATTACGAGTATCTTCGTATGCCCTTCGGTTTAAAAAATGCTCCAGCAACATTCCAGAGAGTAATGGATTATGTTTTACGCGATTTACAAAATAAAATCTGTCTTGTATACATTGACGACATTATAATTTTTTCTACATCTCTTCAAGAACATATTTGCAATCTAAATAAAGTTTTTCAAAGATTACGTGACGCAAAACTAACTATTCAGCTAGATAAATCTGAATTTTTAAGAAAAAATGTTGAATTTTTAGGACATATAATAACTCCGGAAGGAATAAAACCAAATCCTAATAAAATAAAAGCAATAAAAAATTTTCCTTCACCATCAACAGCCAAAGAAATTAAATCATTTCTTGGAATGTTAGGATATTACAGAAAATTTATAAAAAACTTTGCAGATATAACCAAACCTTTCACTAAATGTTTGAAAAAAGGAGAAAAAATTATACACAATGACGAATTTATTAAAACTTTTGAAAAATGTAAAGATCTTTTGAGTAATGAACCAATTTTGCAATTTCCCGATTTTTCAAAACCATTTATATTAACGACAGATGCTTCAAATATAGCTATTGGTGCTGTCCTTTCACAAGGAACCCTAGGCAATGACAGACCTATCGCCTATGCTTCACGAACTTTAAATAGTTCAGAACAAAATTATTCAACAATTGAAAAAGAACTTTTAGCAATTGTTAATTTTACAAAATACTTTAGACCTTACTTATTTGGACGTAAATTTTCCCTGATAACCGATCATAAACCACTTGAATGGTTATTTAACTTAAAAGACCCAAGTTCAAGACTTGTAAGATGGCGACTTAGACTAGAAGAATTCGATTATAAAATCCTATATCGAAAAGGAAAACAAAATAAAGTTGCAGACGCTTTATCTCGAATAGAAATAAATCCCATTGAAACCCAATCACTTGCAGTCAATATTGACCCACAAGAACATAGAATTGAAGACGACTTCCCTGAATTATTTGACCCAACTTATCAAATTCCTCAACTCTCAGAAAGTGATCTGAATGATCTAGATGATATAAATGAACTAATTAAGAAGGAAACAGAAAAAGAAACAAAAGTAGAGAAAAAGAAAATAAACATCATTTCGGACATTCAAATTCGTCCACCTACAAAAAAGAAAAAAGATGAAGAATCTTTAGAGACTGAACACTCAAGTGCAGAAAATCCAGTTCTTGAAATACCGATTTCAGAACAAGAATTAAATAAATTTCAAAATCAGATTTTCCTTCGTTGTAGCCGAGATGCTATTACACCACGAGTAACGATACAAAAAATATTTGATAAAACTAGACTTAATATAGTTTTACCCTACCAAAATTTCCAACAAAACTTGGTAGATACAATAAAAAACTATTTAAAACCAAAACATACATATGGCATACTAATTCAAGAGGAATTACAAACAATTGTAGTTTCAACTATTCAAAATTACTTCAAAAATTCTGCATTTAAATTAATCCAAAGTAATATTTTACTTAAAGATATCATAAATAAAGAAGAACAACAAGAGAAAATGAAATATCATCATGAAACAAAAACCATACATAGAGGAATTAATGAAACGAAATTAGCCCTCTCTAGAAAATATTATTGGCCTAATATGATTACTGATATACGTGATTATATCAATACATGTGAAGATTGTCAAAAGTCTAAATATGAAAGACACCCATATGAAATAAAATTCACCAACACCTATTGGAGAATATCCTTTCGAACATATTTATATGGATATACTATCAATAAATAAAACTAAATTCTTAACATTGATTGACAGTTTTTCACGTTTCGCTCAAGCATACCCTATTCAACCGAATGCATTGAATATTATTGATGGAATTTTAATATTCTTTTCACATTACGGAATACCTTCGAAAATCACATGCGACTCAGGCAGTGAATTCAAAAATAAGATCGTTGAAGATTTTTGTGAAAAACATAACATAAAATTACATTATGTAACACCCAAAAATCCTAATAGTAATAGTCCAATTGAAAGACTTCATTCGACATTACTAGAAGAAATCAGAATATTAAAACAAGAATTTCCACAGAGATCAATATCATCTCACATGGTATATGCAATTTTAGGGTATAATAACACAATTCATTCGGCAACTAAATATACTCCATTTCAAATAATTAAAGGAAACTTAAATCATGGAAACCCACTTGATATAACCACAGAAAAAATAATGACTGACTACCTAGAAAAACATGACAGAAACATAAAAATAATAAATGATATGATAAAAACAAACAACGAGAAAGCAAAAGCATCTCTAGAAAAAGTTAACATAGAAAGGAAAGAACCCCCTGAAATCAAACTTGACCAACAAGTCTATTTGTATGACAAACAGAGAAGTAAAACAACACCCCTTTATAAAGCTGTTGAACCAATAGAAAATGAGGATATTAAATTAAAAACTCGTAAAGCAACCTATCATAAACAACAACTGAAACCTCAACGAATTGTTTCAGATGCTACTACAAATGATACTCCTGATAGGCATTATATTGACAGAAGAACAACAGATCAAGTTGAAGACTCTGACTAACCCAATTCTTCCTTTTTCCCTCGGACAAGCAAGAATTACCTTCAACAAACATACTTTCATCAAATTTTTAGACTTGACCACATTTGATAAACCTATACAACATATTAGAGACAATTCAAAAACAATTGAAAATCTAGTCTCTATTAAAGACGAATTATATCCTCAACTTCAACATATGCATGAACATTTGAACTATCTCCTTGAACAAATTATGACTAAACTCAATAATATCAAACCTCAAACATATGAAAAACATAAAAGAGGACTCATAAATGTAGGAGGTAGAATTCACAAATGGCTGTTTGGCACCTTAGATGATGAAGACGGTGACAGATATGATAATGCTCTTGCAACACTGTCCGAAAATCAAAACAATTTACATCATGATTTGAAAAACTACTTATCTATAACTCAAGATTTCATGAATGAAACAGTTAAAAATTCAAAGAAAATATCAAGCAATCAAAGATTGATTCAAAAACAAATTAAAAGTATTGTTCAAAGTTTGAATAAGTATACATTATTCCTAAGATTACAAAATTCACTAGATACAATGATTATTGATAGTCAAAACATGCTATCTCTTTTAAATAATATCGAAGATTCAATATTATTCGCTGAACTCAATATAGTTCATAGTACTATATTATCAATTGATGAATTAGAAAAACTAACAAAAATAATGTTTTCTCTATACAAAAATGGATTACCAATTTTCGAAAATACTCAATCATATTATAAATTATTAAAAACAGAAATTCGTTACAGTAATGAAAGAATTCTGTTCATTGTTCATTTTCCGATACTCCAGGAAAACGTTTATGAGATTTTCCATCTCTATCCTATCCCTATATCCAATAAAACCATTTTACCCTTAAAACCTTATATAATATTGAACTCGACATATCACCATTTTGCTGATGAAACCTGCATCAGAATTGAAAACAGTTGTATCCAGTTCATCGAAAATCAAATTTCAAATAACGACTGTATTCCTGAAATTCTCATGGGACAACGTTCTATCAAATGCCAAACAACAGACATCCAAATTCAACAAGACATCGTTGAACCAATCACCAATGCATATCTCATTGCTATACCATTCAAGCAAATTTATATTGAAAAAGTTTGCCAAGAGAATGGTTACGAGGAAATCAATCAACCGAAACTTATATACATCCCTTATCATTGCAAAGTGAAAATTAATGGCGATGTATATAGTAATGACGCCCCTACCATTGAAGAAACACCGCTTCAACTACCACAACTAGACACCCTCGAGGCACCCTCAAGAGGAAGTCTACCCCTGTATACTCTAGGAAAAATCAACCTAGACGACCTGAGCCATCTCCAGAAGATAGCCGAAAAGACGCAACTGCATAGCCTACGACGACCAGAAGAAAATTCTTCACATTATATTTTATATTCAATATGTATACTCTTTATTGTTCTCTTATTACTGTTTATTTTCAGACGACAAATATTCAAGTCAATAAGATTATTTTCAACTCGATATTCAACTCGAGATAATGACATTCAATTAGAACCAAATCGTTGTTCTGAAAATAACACAGACGTATTATTTTCATCTTAAGGATGGAGGAGTCATATATTCCTAATGAATATACCCATTGTTATAATCCAAGTGTTTACCAATGCTCGTAGACGCTGAGTTTGCATTATATTCCATATATAAACGCGAGAACGCATCATTGTTAGATTTTTACGTTTGATCCAGCACAGCTACCGAGCAATTGTATTCATTTTAAAAATAAACGAAATTTTTAAAAAACCAAATCGTTGCCCAGCAACTTTAATTACCTGCCAAAGTTTTTGTTCGAATGCTCGACAAAAACATAAAAAGGTCCCTGGTCTTTGATAGTATACCGATTTGTAAGGTCAAATGTACTTAAGTCTTTTTTTAAATCCATATCAATAGGTGTATTAATTGTAAGATTAGTGGGTGGCCCAGGGCCACCCACGTTTTTATCCATCTTCTTCAATTATCGAAGAAACACAAAGTGAAAGGGAAAAAAATATATATATATGAAATCGCAATGCAATTACTTGGGTATGGTGAATAGTCTCACTGATTCTATGATAATTTGAAACAGAAGTGTACTTATCTGAGTAAATTCTGGAACGCACAGCACACGTGTAGACAGTTTGAGTGTCAATACACGACTGAATTCGGGTGTGCGTACGCACACCCGAATTCAGCCGTTTTAAATTATATTTTATTGAATACGGATCTTTTTCCCAAAAAATTCTCCCTTCTTTGCTACACACTCCGAAAAATAAGGCGAGTTCTAAAATTCAACAGTAACTTCCATCAGTTTTATCACTGATGGCTCTCTCTCTGTTTGTAACGAAACATAAACAGAGAGAAAGACACGGTGGTAGAACTGATAGGTCAAAAAAATATGCATTTTGATTTACTTTTTTTATGCGATAGAAACGCGTGCCTAAAGGTGTGCCTTAAGGCCGACACGACGTACGCACACCCGAATTAAGTAGTTTTCAACAATTTTTAATTGAATAAGACTCTTTTTTCCCGAATAACTCTCCCTTCTTTGAGACAGGCGCTGAAATATACAAAAACCATGCTGATTGAATAATTTCTTTCGCGCGTTAGGAAAAAAATTTGCCAAAATCATTTATCAGGTTGGTTTCTTGGAAATCAGTCACTGCCAACGCCAACTATTCAAATTCAAACGTAAACGAATAATTTCTCAATTATTACAACAATTCTTTTTATCGCTTAACTGGTGAAATCAACATTTTATTGAGATGGATATCAGAACCATGTTGAAAAAAGCGTACGAGCCGGAATATAAGCCAAGTAAATATGATTATTATATATATTAATGAATTAAGTGAAAAAAATGGATACTTTCAGATGACGCTTTATGGCTTATTCAAGACATCGTTGGACATTCGCAAATGTGGCCTGATTTTGTAATAAATGTGTTGAGTTCACCAACATTCAAATACGCAGAAAGGGTCAAAATTTGCTCTTTTTTTTACCTGAATGGAGTTAGAGAGCACATGACGCTTTTTAGATTTCTTGTCAGAATAAAAGGGATGGCGGTCATGGATCAGCATTACCTAACCATAAAAAATTTATACAATTACTGGGATCATGATGAGTTCGGAAGGGAAAGAAGAGATCGATATTTCAGCAAATGCCTACTTCATAATTGTTATGAAACCTTGAATGGAAATCGTCGAGATACACCTCAAATAAACTTTTAAACAAATATTCTTATCACCTACTAATAAATAAAATTCACGACAATATGGTCAATATTTTGTAAAAAATTTAGTACATTTCTTTGGTTGTCTCCAAAAAGATTTCTATTCTTCGACCTGGTCGAACAATTCTTTTAAATATAAATTCGGCAATGTATCCTTGAAAATGGGCCTTCCTCGTCCCATATTTAGGAATATGCCCTCATATGTCCCTCCACAATCTTTCGATTGATTGAGTATTGGCTCCTGAAAATTAAAATTTTCATTAGTAATAACGTTTACAATGATTCTTAACGTTTTTACCAGAGTCGGGATCGACAAAATTATAAGAGTGGTTGACAGTCAGATGTTGGAATCCTTCTTCCTCCAACCTGTCGTCCCAGGCTCAATCCATTTTTTGATGATATCAATGAGAGTCTCGGCAGATCTATTCTCTACAGGAACAATGAATATTCTGCGAGACTCTCTCTCGATACCACCAAATAGCCATTGTCCTTCAATTACCCGTCCGCGGTTGTATTTTCTCCTTCCAAACTTGGCTTCATCCACTTCCACGGTCTTGCCAATTCCGCCAAGTTTGGAAAGATTAACATCCGTCCATTTCATGCAAACCTACAAAGGAAGATTACAAAAAATGCCCTTAGTTTTCAAACAATTCACTTACCTCTCTACAATAGTTTGACCAATCCACGATAGCACCCAAACTCAAACTCAGCTCCCTTTGCATGAAATGGATTCGCGGATGGGGTAATTCAAGGAAATAGCCAATGACAAGAGCCATCCTCTGGAGACCAATATTCCCTTCGAAAAATGTTCCTATCCTTGCTGATTTCTTGAAGTTACATCTTACTTGTACCGCTTTCTTTTTATTTTTTGTAATGGTGCCACGTCTCCTCCAACAGCGATAATGCAAATTTTCTCTGTTTAATGTGCATTCTCTACCACAATCCGGACATCGGATTGATGCGGCAAAAATACCAATTGTTAGTAAATAATTAATGAATGCCGCTTTATTCTGGACGAGCGTCGTGAATTCGATAAGCTTCATCATTTTGATAATTTGAGATGATTACGAAATTCAACAATAAAAAATTTGTACGGAAATAAAGAAATCAAGTCGCCTTTGAATTTGAAAAATTGACAATTAGTGCTTGCAGGCTGCAGTAATACCAACCTGACATGACAAATCCTCTAAACATTTTGCTGTCAAGTCAAATTTAGTAGCCGGTACCGGGATAAGTTCGGATTTCGTCTTATTTGTTGACTTCCAGAAAAGGGCGAAATTTTTGATGAATAGTGCCGTTTTCAATTGAAAAAAAGGGTGAAACGGGTGAATTGGGGTGTGTAGATGGTATTGTTGAGAAGAAGGAGGCATTTTGAGTGTTTACGTTGGTGTATAATGGTGTGTCAGATAGTGCTCCCGATCCACCAAAAATAGGGCCGTATCTCCGAAACTAGTTGAGACCGCCAAAATTTTCATAAGAATTATTTGTTCAGGAGACCGAAATACGTAAGTTAAAAAAATTTTTTTTCAAAAATCAGGTGGCGTCCGATAAATAGAATTTTACCTATTTTTCTTGTTTTGATAAATTTTCAAAACTAAACTTGTTTGTTGAAGTTGACGACAGATCACTGTCAGTCTGAGTTGACATGTCAGAATGTTTCTTTGGAGACTGGAAATAGTCATGTTCTGAAAGTAAAACATCATGTGATAAAGTCAGTTCTACATTCTCATTCTCAGTAACATCTGCTTCTTCAACCACTACTTCAGGTGAATCTGGCGGTGCTGAATATGGAATAGGATTGGAGTTTTCACTTATGGGACCAGTAAAGTGCTTATGACAAACATATGTATTTCGTGTAATAGTATCTGGGGACAGCTTGTCATTGCCACAAAACTCAATCCATTTCAAACATTTCCTTAATTGATTTCTTGTTTTAGGGAATGGGATGAATTTTATCTTCTTATTTTTTCTAGAATCACTTCTGCAGTTCCTATAGGAACATCTCGTCATTTCGAATTATTTATAATATCAACTTTCCACACAATAAAATCACTACCCTACAGAGAACAGCAGATAACAGAATCTGGAATAGTACCACTTAACTGACTTAACAACCATATACGAAAACAACAAACACAAATAGACAATACATTTAAACAATTTGTTTAATTTCCTTGATACATTCAGCAAACACTAACATTCAATAACAAAAGCAAGCACAGAACACCCATAGGCCGTAGGAAAGGTGTTCTGTGCTGGAAATATTGCTACTGCGACTGCGCATGGTATTAACATGAAATGTTACTGTCACAAAACATGAGAAAGTGTGTCAGGTGGCCAACATTTTAACTGAAATAACCTCAAATTCACTTAACATCAATTTTCTACCAAATTACTTGGAATCAAAAACCGGGGATACTCCTAGGGCTGTAAAATGAATAAAGAAACCGAAAGGCATAAACAGAATCCAGAAAAAATGCGTTTTCAGTGGTAGAGTATTTTTGACTATTTTCAAGGTTGGCAACAGTGGGCTGAACTCGTCCATTGCGTTTGCAATCAGTGTTGCCAACTTTGACATCGAAGATAGTTACAGTGGTCAGACATGTTTCATTCAATTTCGGGTATTAAGTAGTTCAAGGGACGAATAGGAGTTTCAAACATCGATATAGGACAGTTTCTGTTAGACATCTTGCAAATTGTTCATTTCATTAGTTTTATTGTTTGTGGCAGTAGCGACTTCTTTCGGAAATATTCGGATGCTGTCATGGGAAGCTACCATTATCGAGCATTTTGGGTCACAGACGCGGTGAAGGTCATGTTTGCGTACATTTTCCGGTTTGTCTGACAATTAGTGCCAAAGATGGCGTGACATTATTTCATACTTTGCATAGAAAAGTAAATATCGACTACAGCAGATATATTGAGGGATAAGGGCGAAAATCGGTGCACGAGGATATTATTGGCAGATGAAGGGCAAAAGGCACAGCGGATATAGACATTTTGAACGTCTTGACAAGGGACAAGGGTCATTTTTCGCTTACACGTGAACCCAACCGATCGTATCTTTTGTCGTGAGGATTGAATTATATTTCTCTATCCACAAGGACTGGTGGGATTGAAGACAAGAAGTACTAGAGGTGGTGAATATTTTGGATTCATCCAAAAACCCGTCGAGGGGATTAAATATTCACGTGATCAGCCATTCTTCAACAAGCCCAATACCATTCAGAAGGTAGGCAAATTCCTCGTGCTAAACCCTCTTTGCATCCCTGACCAGGTCAAGGAAGTATGCTATGTGAGATTCTTCTTTTTAGGGCTTTTTCGTATGGGTTATGGAATTTTGAAACACCTTGGGATCCTTTTTTGTATGGGATATGGAATTTTGAAGTAGCAGGAGTCCTTTTTCGTTTGGAATATAGAATTATGAAGTAACTGTTCTCCTTCGTATGAAACTTTGAAGTAGGAAGTGAGATTTGATAGAACTCATCGCCTGCCCCAATCTGCAGGCCAACTGTAGGAGCACCCTGAATTAGTCAAGGCATACTCGCAGCCAGCGTTGGATGGGCCCCAAGTATAGTATATGGCAATAGAACATAAGCATATCGCTATCATTTCAAGATATATTTATCATATACCCTTCAGGTATTTTTCCTGCGCTTATTGCTATTGATTCCACACTATATTTTCATTAATTAATTTTATTGGTCAAATACCATCGACTAGTGCACTGACCCTTCGAGCATATATTTCTTTTGCAAGCTGAGGTGATCACCAAGGTTGAGTATAATCCGGAATATTGATATAATACCATCATTAGTGGAAATTTGCTCTTGAAGCGGAGTGTGTACGTACCAGCAGAACATTAACCCTTTATACAAACCGAAGGAAAGAGAAAAGAAATCATCAAAGGATTGTTGAAGAGTGAATGCCATTGTTTACTTTTA
This sequence comes from Zygogramma bicolorata, assembly GCA_032362365.1. Lineage (NCBI taxonomy): Eukaryota > Metazoa > Arthropoda > Insecta > Coleoptera > Chrysomelidae > Zygogramma > Zygogramma bicolorata. The sequence goes on along the minus strand of JAVJAQ010004267.1, from coordinate 9,947 downwards.
CTGTAACCACCTCTTACTCACCCCACCGCCCGACTGAGTTAGCAAGTGAGCCACTTTCTTTTAGTGGAACACTATAAATTTTTTTTGTTATCCTTCCAACTTATTTTTTTTTCCAACTTTCCTCTTCAAGGGATCAGTCACGTAACAAAATGGCGCCCAACTTTAGTTAATTCAGCTGGTTACAGGGTGATTAAAAGGGATAGAGTCATTTTGTGAATGGTGTTTATTCTTCCTTCAATCTGTTGGTTTCTTATTTTTCATTCTTTCCATCACATTACCATCTCTTGAAAATTACTATATTGCATATTATTTCTTTATTTTCCTGCAGTGACAATATCATATATTATACAGGGTGATTTTTTTTCTTTAACTGCGCAAGCCACAGTGCGAATACTTGGTGGTGGTTGTTTGATATTGTAATATTGACTTTGAAAATAGATCAGAACAAATTTATTGTTAAATATTACAGGGTGGTCTCTTTGCAGGGTGCAGATTCTGATGCAGTTTTCTAATAATTTTTATTTTCTTTTGACTACTATTGAACAAATGAAAAATTGACTTTGAGCTATAGTATCATTCGTACAGGGCTAGTCACTTATTTTCTGCTCTATTTCGTATTACTTCATTTTAAACGCTGTGCTGCCAGTACAGGGTGATATTGGAGATCAATGAAATTTTGATTTATCGGTAGGTTGTTTCGAATTGGGTGCTATACAGGGTGGATCAATATTGCACATTCGAATATTTTTTTTATTGTAAATTTTTTATAGTATACAGGGGTGATTAGTGAGTGTTTTCATAATTCCATACTCATTCATATTTTCGGTTTCCATAAAAGTCTAGCGATACGAGCTGAACTGCTGTAGACTTTGTTTTCTTTAAGTGGTAGATAGTAGTTGGATTCGTTGTTCACTATTAGACGTTCGTTTTTTTTTGGAGTCATACAGGGTGATTCAACGTGGTAGTTTATTTTCATTTATTTTTTTTCTCTCTCCGGGAAGGGGAAGGGTTCTTTTCAGGAATATAGCTTGAAGATTTAAAAAAAAAAAAATAAACTGATTGTTTTTTTTCAAATATTTTTGAACAGTATCTCATACAGGAAGAGTTCAATAAATAATCAGTTCCCGATATTAAGATTTAGTTTGGCGAATCAATAGTTGAACGTAGAGTTCGGTATACCTCTTTTACAGGGTGGGTAAATTATTTTGTTGCATTGTGTTAAGATGGACGTTAACCGATTACTTGGAGACGAACTGACTTACGAATTGTTGATTCGTAGTTCAAGTTTGGGATATGGTATAGTTCAAGAGAAGCGTGCTTTATTGAGACAGGCTTTGAGCCGTGAGCTCGAGGGATATGTTAGCTCAGGTGCTGTGAGTTATGATCCGAATAATGAAATTACGGTTTGTGTTTCTAAATTGGAGGAATTGGTGGGTGATATCCAAGATATTAATATTCAAAATTTAGAAAATTAATATAAACGTATTGGAACACGACTTGGTCATGTTCATGGTCGCTTAACGAGAATCAAGCCTCCTAATGCAGATATCGAGACTGAAAAATTTAGATTGTTAGCAATAGTAGAGGAGACACGTAATTCTTTAGGAGAGGTATATGCAAAGAATAAGAGGGCTAGTTCCGCTAATACAAATGAGTCGGGAATTTTAGATCAACCGGTACATTTGCAGAGTCAGTCGATATTGGATGAGGCTAATCCTCTGATACCTGAATTATCTTCATCACACCTTACTGCTGAGCAGGTTCCTGTTACCATATCTAATCCAGTAGCTACTGATATTGATTTGATGGAATTTTGTCAACAGCCTATTTCAAATTCTAATGTTTCCAATACCAGCAATCCAAATTTTGTACCAAAACCGAAACACGTCACTGTCGTTCCTGACAAGCTAGTCGAAAAGTTGAAGGACATTTCTCTTAGGCAATGCACCCCTCCTCGTCTGACGAATAACTTCCAGTCAGACATGAGTAAATTTCCCCAAGGCTCGAGCTATAATAGGAATGGTGGTTCATTCGATACTCAATGCGCAACATTCAACACGATGCCACATAACTCAACCATCTTTGATCCCAGACACGAGTTTAACTCAATGAGTCAGACCCATAACTTCGACCAACAGTTTGGAATGAGGCCTTTTTACTCAAATCACACACCTTGTGGAGATCAGTCGGGTTCAAAATTTGTTGACGTTAGTCGTTGGAGGTTAAGATTCGATGGCTCTTCCAGCGTTACGGACTTTATCGAAAAGTTGGAAGAAATGAGAATTTCTAGAAACGTTTCTAAGGGACAAATGCTTGATTCATTGGTAGAATTGTTAGAAGGTGATGCTTCGGTATGGTTTAGATTCGCTAGAAATAAAATTCGCGACTACGATGATTTTGTGAACTCGATTCGATTGAGCTTTTTGCCAAGGAATTATGAGGAGCGAATATGGGACACACTCAAACGTAGGACCCAAGGGGATACAGAGTCTGTAACAATTTACGTCGCCTATATGCGCTCGGATGTCGCCGATTACGTTAGGAAGTGTCCAGTCTGTCTTACTAGGAAGCCTGTTTTGAAAGCGCCACCTGGTTTTATGGGTAAACACCCAGACGTACACGTTCCGTGTCAAATGATTAGCGTAGACTTATTTGGGCCACTTCCGCGTTCTTCTCAAGGTTATAAATTCATTTACGTCATTACTGGCACCTTCAGTGAGTTTTCTTTGTTTTTTCCTTTGAGGACTGCAACAGCAGCTGCTGTAACGCGTATCACTGAGGAGCAAATATTTTTGATTTTTGGATGTCCGGAATACCTACTTTGTGATAACGGAGTTCAGTTCCGCTCGAATTTATTTCAGAATTTATGTAAGACATATAATGTTACCGTCAGATTTACTCCCTTGTATCATGCTCAAGCTAATCCAGTGGAAAGAGTAAATCAGGTACTCAAGACTATGTTGTCTTGCTATATCGACGATAACCATAAGAAGTGGGATACGTTACTTCCCAAAGTAGGATGCGCAATTAGAACAGCTGTACACGAGACGACTGGTCTCACACCTTTCTTCGTTAATTTCGAACGAGAACATGTGCCTACTGGTGACGGATATCGAAAACCCGATATCGACTCTGAAGATGTTCAACCCCCTAGTAAAGCGGCTATTGTTGAGGAATATGGTAACATTTTTCGAGACGTGGCGAAGCGATTGAAGTTGGCTCATTCTCGTTCCGCAAATCGCTACAACTTACGGAGACGACCAGAATCTTTTCCAGTTGGCGCACGTGTATATCGCAAGAACTATGTTATCTCGGATGCGGTACAAAATTTCACCTCAAAGTTTGCTCAGAAATTTGTTGGTCCATTTATTGTGAAGCGTAAACTTTCACCAGTAACGTATGAGCTGGTTGACGCTGATGGTAGGTCTAAGGGTACTTGGCATGTTAAGGACCTCAAGGCTCATCCTCCCGATATGGAACCTGAGGCTTCAGATACGGATACAGATGAATAATGACCACTTAAAATGGAATTGGAAACCGAATTTGTGTAGTGTTGTGTCTTGTCAGATATTGGCGGTTTCTTCAGTGGGTTGAAACTTTGTTCGAAGTCATATCGGAAGTGGTAGTTATGCATTGGGTGCAAGTATCGTTTTTGTCGTAGTATTATGGTTCGAGTAAATTTTAGCATATCCTTTATGGGGGATTATTGAGACCACTTTCGTTTTATTGAATTTTCTTGTTCGTGGGAAAATACCACTGGTGTGGATTATTGATTGGCTATTCGAACAGAGATTGAACTTACTAGTGATTTCATCAATGTGTTTTCTGTTGTATGTTTGGGGCAAAATCTGGTTGTCCCTCACTTTTGTGTAAAGCTACTTGGACTTGGCACGTCCCCAGATAGTGGGTGGACCATAACATCATCCGTTACCCACGACAGTTACATCACTGTTGGTGCATTGAGACCTACATCCAAAATTCTCACTTAGTTCGCACATGAGGCCACGATTAATTGAAGAATTTGATCATCTTGGAAAATATTGAATTTTTTTTGCTATTAATGTGATTCGTAACTACCACATTTTCTTCCATGATCTGGCGTTCTTGGGTGTTTCTATGTTGTTTTGTGTTGTTCGAAGATATTTTGATATGGAGCTTCGCTGCTGAGTTTCGGTGGACGACTAGCCTGTCATTAGGTTTGTTCTGGTTCTGAAAAATTGTGGTTCTCGGACGTCAGGATCATGCGCAGTTAATAAAGAGCGTTTTGGTTTGTCGAGGACAAATTCGGATTGATGAATCCTCTGTTCTGGTTTCGCATTTGAAATGATCTCGGACCGTCCTGAACTATCACGACTTGTTTTTGCTCTTGAGCGAGAACTGATGAAACTGTTCTCGATGCGCATGCGCAGTCAAGTTCAAGTCGCAGGTTGGCAGGTAGAGTAGGTGTTTGTTTATAGTTATTAAGCTGTGGCATAGGCCTTAGTTTCTTCTTGTTAAAGTCGAAAGTTGGTGGTTAAGCTAAAGTGCCATTTGAATTTGATTTTCAGCTACTAACAATAAAATGGATGTGATTGGGATAATTCTATCGTCGTCATTTTTTCTTCATTTTGTAGGTATTAGAAACTCTGACAACTGATATTCTTCTGAAAAATATTTATTTTTCAGTTATATCGGGACCATGCACTTTTTCACTCAATGTTTACCTGACATGGTACCAAAAATGTTAAAGAAAAATAAGGAAAATATACTAAAGAACGTTTCAAACTGCGATTACGAATGACGAACAAACACAAACAGTGAACTGAGTGAACTCCCAAAATCCCAAAATACTTTTTAATGGCAGCCAACTCAAAACTTCAAAACTCAAACCTACTGTGTTGAAACCGAAATTACCAAGCTGTCCGCTTGTCGAATGAAAGCTGCCTGTATACGAAAGATAGCGCAGTGGTCACTCAAAAAGAGCGTTCTGGTTCAACCAAGTGTTTGAGACTGTCCTGCAGTGGAACTACGTTCACTGTTCTTAGCGACATCGAATTGATTCTACAGACATGGTCACTATGTTCATAATTTTCAGTAGCCTGCCAGTGACTTTGTATCCCTTCTCTCGAAAACTAATGTCGCCAGAAAACGACCGGGTCTACCCTGTCGCTGCAGATGGTTGTACTTGTTTTAAATAGAGATAGAGAAGGATAGGAATTGATCAAATCAACAGTTATAAGATACTCATAACATAACCTTTGTATTTTTGTCTTTGCAGTTATTCAAACACGATAAACAATAAAAAAGGTAAGGATGGGGGAATTCGTTTTGAAATATCGTCCATAATTTATTTTTATTTTATTAAACAAGAAGATGAACAATAATTCAAATAATTGAACTGTACCATTGTTTATTTTGTAGATGTTACCGATCCAAATATTTAATCAAGTCATTGCTAATGAGGAAAACAGAAAAAACGTTATCAGACAGTTTAATATGGAAAGGAGAATAACGCGTTCGAATAGTGACCCTTTCACATTGCCAGATGACTATTTTGTGAATTTGTTTAGATTGACAAAAGATATGGTACATCATATACTATTGCCTGTTTTGATTTCTCAAATGGAAACATTAAGTGGAGTAGCCATAGAACCTCAACAGAGAACTTTAATGACTCTCTACTTTTATGCAGTTGGTTCTTACCAAAGAACCATTAGCCAGAGCCATTCCTTTCCAGCATCACAGCAGTTTGTATCTAAATGCATTAAACAGGTGACAAATCTTATTGTCGACAATCTGGCACAGCAATGGATAATTTTCCCGACTGACAGGCAGCACATAAACCAGGTCAAAGCGAAATTTATGGAAAAAAACAGATTTCCTGGAGTACTCGGTGCTATTGATTGCACTCATGTGCGGATTCTTGCTCCCAAAGAAGAACATAATTATGTCAATAGGAAAGGATATCACTCAAAGAATGTCCAACTTGTGAGTAGATTTTTGTCCTGTTTCCAAAATGTTAACTCCATATTTTTTCAATTGCAGACTTGAATATTTTGAATGTGAATGCCAGATATGCAGGTGCCACTCATGACTCATACATTTTCAGGCAATCCCTAATATCAGATGAATTAGAAAGGAGGTTCAATGAAGGTAAATAAGTGAATATTTTCATGAAAATGTATAATAATTATAACGAACACTGCTCTGGAGTGTAATGATATGATAGCAATTGAATTCATAATGGTTCCTCATTTCAGGAGACAGAAATACTTGGCTATTGGGTGATTCTGGTTATCCCCTAACACCTTATCTCTTAACCCCAATTCTGAATGCAGTTCCTGGGACAAGAGAATTTCGCTACACAGCTAGGCATGTAAGAGCTAGAAATTGCATAGAGCGCTGTAATGGTGTCTTAAAAGCTCGGTTTCGTTGCCTTTCAGGCGACAGAAATTTGAGATATAAACCAGATTTTATTGGACAAATTGTGAATGCATGTGTGATTCTGCATAATATTTGTGTAAGAGGACAATTACTTGAGAATTTTGATTTACCTGATCCACCAGCAAATGATGAAGTAGAAGTAGAGTTGAATGATGTCAATGATGATCAGAGAGGTTTTGAAGTGAGAAGGCAGTTGATTGAGAGATATTTCAATTAATCAATTTCAATAAATAACTATACATAAATAAAAACTTGTTTTATTCAATAATGCTCAAGTCATAATAGAAATGAATTCCTATAGATAAAAACTACATAACCTTTGTACTTTGAACATAATACCACAACTAAAACACAAACTTGAAACTTATTGGACTTTGTCACATAAAAAAAAATATTCACTAGTTTCTGGTACAAGGTGTACTTATATAAATCACATTTGAATATTCCTAAAAATATAAATTTGGATTGAGTATAATCCATAGGTGAGAGATCTAGGCTCCATCATCACATTGCACAGTCTTGAGGAGAATCACCATCAGTTAAACCATAGCTATGTTTGGTTCTTAATGATCTTCAATAAGGACTCACTCATGGTAATCAATGTATTATTGATAGCATTCAAATTTGAGTTGATATTTACCAGATTATTATCCATACTTTCTAGTGTAGATAATGTTTCATCATTCATATTTTTAATTTCAGAAGTCATGTCTGTTATTCTTCTTCTCCTATTGGTAGAAACAGATTTGATGTTTTCTTTTTCTTCAGGAATTGTATTTGTTTTTTTTGTGGAATGCTAGAATTGGGTTGGCCAGATGCATAACAGTGTTCACCTACAATCATTTCAACATCACTCTCTACAGATGGTACGAAATCTTCTATTTCAAACGTTGTAGGGGAAACTGTATATGTTTCCCAATTAGGAGAAGCTGATGTTGATGCCTGACAGATAATCTCTTGGGATATATTAGAAGCCAGTTGTGTGGTCTCAACAGATAGATGGTTTCTACTCGAATTAACTTTTTCACAAACCTGTTTATTTTTTTCTGGACGTAAATAAAGTCCCACACCAAACTCTTCAATTTCTTCATTCCCTCTTACAGCTGATTTGCCCATCAATGATAGTAGTCTTTCGTCATGTTGAGTTAATATTGTGACAGAGGACTGTCCTCCTCCAGTCTTTTTGATTTATCAATTCCAGCTGCTTTGGCTTTTGTTTTGGATTTCCAGTCTGTTAGCCTCTATAACGCAAAAATAAGAGTTATTCAAAATATTGAAATATGCTAAATAGCAAACTTACCCTTTTATATTCATTTTCATTTAGTTCCCCATAACCTAATCCATTAAGTTGATTGGTGAGTTGGTGCCAAAGACTTTTGCATAGGTTGCTTCCCCGAGAACCTTTGAATTTATTCGTAATTATTTCCGGATGTTTTTCGGCTAAATTTAAAATAATGTCATGATGGTCAGAGTTCAGACGCATTTTTTTGCTATTTGATTCTATCAATTCTATCAATAGTATCAATTATTTAAATGGGTTTTAGGTTATAAGGTTATATTGATGTTTATCAGTGTATCTCACCACAGAACACAAAAAATGAGACAAGTTTGCAACGTAAATTAGAATAGCATGAAAATACCCTGTTCGATCATCGAATCAGCCGAATTTAGCCGACACACTTTTTCCACTATCTGATTCTACTGAACATAGTGCCAAGTGCCGACTCGGTCGCAATCACTATTGCTTGAAGGCGATCGCTAATAGGCGTGAACATAGTTCCACTGCTGGACTGTCTGGGATTTTTTGCTTCTACGCATCATGTCCTGCGCAGGTTTGAAACAGTTCTGGATCTTTGAACCAGAACAAACCTATTGTATTTTAATGACATGGAGTTTCGCTGCTGAGTTTCAGTGGACGACTGGCCTGTCATTGTACGTTAATGATATGGAGCTTCGCTGCCGAATTTCAGTAGACGACTGGCCTATCACTGTATGTTTCTTCGGTTTGATTTGTATCTGATTCTCTCGATAGGTATATATTCGTTTGGTGGAGCTGATGTTCAGGGTACGGGATTGGGTTTCACTTGGTATTTTTTTTTAGATTTAGGGATAGCACGCTTGGAGGTGGTTTGTTATCAGGGTTTTAAACCTCCCGTTCTCCTACGTAGAATGTTGTTTAGGTGTGCTAGGACGGCAAACTCGAGGTGGTTTGTTAGCAGCATTTCGAGCCTCACATACACTCTGTATGGAAGAGTGGCTGCCCATTTTTGTTTTGTAGGAGACCTGGTGTGATGGGCGCGAGTACGGTTCAGTCCGGCAGCTTGACCTATCAAGCAGAAGCCATGGAAGGGTGAACTTGGGGGTGCCGTCTGCGCTAGCGTGGAGGTCTAGTCCGGTCAGCGTGTGAAGCTCGCCTAAGAGCGGTCGGGCGGCACTACTGAGGAATCCTGGGGTGCAACCGAGTGCACGCTTTTTAACGATACCGTATAGACGTAGTCGCTAAACGTACCGTGTTCACATTGTTCGTAGTTTTGAATCGACTTTTCGACTTGGTTTTTGGCGATACCAAAGGAGGTGTCGATTACGTGTGTAAGACAAAGTAAGCAAGAATAAAGATGCCTGTTGAAAACTAACCTATCTTTTGTCCTAGCCTAGAATCTAGATATAATTTGCTAATTTTATAAGAAAGATTCTTGTAATAATCGTTTATTTGATACAAAGCTGAGTAAACACTGCCTGATGTTTAAGAAAAGTAGGTAAATTGTATTCTCCCATACCGATTTCGAATTATTATTATATCTCTATCCATAAAGTTCCTTGTACCATGCTATATTCCTTTGTTAGAAATAATATGAAACCAATTTTAAATATGGATATGGTTATGGAAGCATACATTTTCAGTTTATTTTTAGATGCTGCCCATTCACGTTTTTAATAATTTACTACTGAGGGAGGAACAGAGAAAAGAAGTTCTAAGAACAATAAATCGAGAAAGAAGACTTCTCAGAAATGAGAATGACCCATTTTTTATGACCAATGAGCAATTTTTAGGCATTTTCCGGTTAACTAAAGAAATGGTGAACAATATACATTTTCCTGTCCTAATACCCCATATTCAGAAAGTAGGGCCACTCGCAATATCTCCGGAGCAAAAAATTCTAATTGCATTAAATTTTTTTGCAACTGGACATTATCAAACTCGCTTAGGACTGGATTGGAAATTTCCAACTGGTCAGGAAACAGTATCAGACATTATTCATGAGGTTACCCCAGTTATAGTTAACGAACTAGGACAAGAATGGATAACATTTCCAGTAGAAAGAAATCACATCAATAAAATTAAAACTAAATATATGGAGAGAACTCAATTTCCTGGTGTAATTGGTTCTATCGACTGTACTCATGTACCGATATTAGCTCCAATAGAACAGGAACACAACTATGTAAACAGGAAAGGGTACCACTCGAAAAATATACAAATAGTGAGTATTTTCTTATTTTAAAGTGTATAACATAATTTGTTT